>BGZK01001691.1:0-117529 GCA_005406025.1 Eumeta japonica | reverse complement strand
CGCCCCGGCCCGCCCCCCGCCCGCCCCAGCGCGACCGCCGAGGACACACGTAAAAGTGATTCGCGAAATCTCGCTTCGTATATGGTCGAAGACGCTCATTTAGATGGTACGTGATGCCGTTTTATTGGTCTGCCTATTAAAATTTGTGCGTTGTTAAATAATGCTGCTAATTTGCATGCCGCCATGTAGACCGTCCGTATAATGTTTATTAACGAGATCTTTTAGGTACCCCATAAATTATATACCGAATTATTTATTTAATTCTAGAAGTGTCCATCGCTATTCATACACATCCGTGACAAGCTAGTGACAAAACAAATCTATAGAGCGTATGTGTGTGATGGAAAGACCAACAAGAGTCGTCTTATAAAACCTTTTCTGACCATATTGGTGGCTTATTATAAAAGGGCCAAATTTTAAGAACCCGACATCAAAGGGTTGGCATGAAAAGATTGATGGATATCAGAGAAGAGAGATATGCTAAAATCATTCTATGTGGAAATGATCTCTGCCTACTCTTCTGGGCAATGGAAATGAGTTTATAATAACAATAATAATAAACAATAAAGATTTTTAAACCTTTTTCTAGAATAAACGTTTTATAACTGATATTTTCTCAAAATTGTGTAGACTTCCTATTTAAGTTATAAGATACGAAAAATGATTTTTATGCAAAATTTTAGTACTAGATAAATAACATTATAATTGTGATATAAGTCTGGAACTATCTACCCACATTGTAATATACGATGTCATCGTTTTTAATTATTTATTGAAGAAGAGTTTATACCCCATCTCAAAGACGCCTTATCTTCATAGTTCAATGATTTTTCTATCAAAAAAAAAGACGACGTCATAGCCAATGAAATAATATGTGTGAATCTGTAAATTATTTATTTGAATCAAACGTCGCATCGATTTAGATACGTAAATTTATTAGACGCCTGCCTGCGATGTGCAGTAACATGCGCCATGCAACCTATCGCTGACCCTCCAATCTGTTCTTCTACTACGAATCCTCATCCGCCAATTGAATATTGATTCGAGAGGATTGACAGATGTCAAACACATTGTCATGAATTCAAACCAAATTCATACAAATCATTGGATAAGGATTCGTAGTGGAAAAGCACATTCGAGGATCATCGGTGGTTGCATGCTGCATGGCATGCAGGCGTCTAATAATGAATTTCCACGAAATACTACTGCATACAATAGAATACGTAAATATACTTTAATAATTTTAAAACAAGAAGTCTAAGAGTGTCGACAGCTGAGATATAAACCTGTACATATGTTGATGAAAGCATTAAATTTGTTACAGTTTCAAGAAGAATTAAATTTTTCTCCGATTTGTATGAGAAGATTTAATCGTGAATAATTCAATCTTTGAAGGGTTACGTGAATGGCTAATTCGTGACTGTTGTTTTGAGATGCTACTCAAACTAAATCTTGTATATATTGGATAATTGTTTTTCTTGTCATATGGACTTTGAGACATTTCGAGGATTTAATAATAAACGGAAAGTATTCAATATAATAAACCATTGAAATGCACCAAATATTAGAATATATTTTTAAAAGTTCTTAATGTTTTAAATGTCTTTATTAATAATGTCCTTCATTGTTTCAAATTATGTGAATTCCTTTTATATGCTGATGACCTTAAATTTTTTCACACAATAGAAGACACTACGCAACACTACAGATTTCAGCAGCATTTAGATCGATTCTCATATTATTGTTTTTAAAATAAATTAAACTCTAACCTAAGGAAACGTAAATCAATTCCTTTTACAAAAAAAAGGACCTCAAGCTGTTATCCTTACAATTTGAATGGCGTTCGTCTTGATGTCGTCGAAGCTATTAGAAATGTCGGAGTCACACTTGATAAAAAACCACACCTTGATATACCATATTGAAAATATAGAATGTATGGATTTGTATTTCGCTCTTGTGTTAAGTTCACCCGAATCTTCACATTTACAAATCCTTGATTCGTTCTCAATTGGAATACACAGTGCCCACATGGAACCCTTTTTGTAACAAATGTATAGACGAGACGCACTTGAAACTGTACAAAAAAAATATTTATGTTACATGCATTTAAAAATTTTTCGTGGTCGTTTGCTATATAATTGTCTTTTAGATAAATGTAATCTACTATAACTAGAATGAAGGCGTTTGCAACTTGAAATAATGATGCTTTATGATTTGTGCCATAATAAATATGATTGTATTTCATTTAACAACCAACCATGTTACAGAGTTCTTTACCGAACACATTGTCGTAGAGAACATCAGCTATTTGCAACTACTTCATGTTATACTAATACCGGTAAAAAGTTCACCACTCTATCGCCTGATTGATTTGCAGAATAATGATTTTGCTTCTATCGATGGTTATGCGCATTGGCAGGTTTAAATAACATGCATTACAAACCTTTGAAAAGTTTTAATGATGTAGCTGTTATTAAATATTAGCTGTGTCTTCATTTTTCTTTTACATCACTTTACAGTTATTTATTTCTATTTTTCTCTTTCATCTATCGACAGCTACTTATCAAGATTTCTTCATACGTACCTATCTGCGATTAACGGTGTCGGTAACACATTAAAGTTGTGTTTTTAAATGTATATTAGTTATAAGTACTTTGTGTGTTTACTGTTTGTTGACCCGAATAAATAAATAAATAAACAAATAAATGTTCAATGATATGTATAAATGACTAGACGAAAAATCAATTTTAGGCCAGTAAGAAGCAAAGGCATGGTAAATTACACGTAAATTTCAGGCATATTAGGTAAATAGGGTTTTCAGGTGAAAAACGGAACTAAGATTTGGCAATAATTTTCATTGCCAGAAAATTATACTCAAAAACGTAAATCATAGAGAAAAGGAGAATTTATTATTTTTCCAAAAATTACAAAGAGATCTTTTTTAGAAAGCAGAGCGACTTGTATTTTAAAGTTTCCTCCCATTACAGCCTGATTTTGTGTTAGTATTTGTTTTTTTTGTTTTATATTATCATCTTTTTGTTTGTGTTTATCGTTTGGAAAAAAAATTGTTAATTGCACACCAAATATTAATATTTAGTTATCGACTTATGATTTCTGAGTATAAAAAAAAAACATTAATTTACTTTATTATTGCATTTTATGTTTAGAGACATAAAAAAAAATATATATAAAATGTACATAGATGTAATACCAAATAAAAGATAATACTGGTTCTTCACCAACGAAAGATAAGAAGCTATTTATGAACTTCATTTTATTGTTTAGGGTTTGAAGAAATAAAATAAGGCTTGTCTTATCGCTCACGAATGAAAGTTTTGAATAGTATTTCTGTTGCAACTGCATTAGTCTGGATTATGAATGTGAGTTGCAATTTATTTGACAGGTTTCTAATAACCATGGAAGCAAAAGGTATGCGAATAATAGTAGATAAAATCGTGCAACAGTAACAACAAATTACTAGATAATCAAATAGATTTTCCAATCATTCCATAATTAATTTACGTTAGTCTTAATAGAAAATAGGCGGTGTAATTCATTTGTAATGAAGTATATACAAAAATCATGTAATTAAATATATAAAATTGAATATATAAATGTACATTATGCCGAGTTGGATCGTATACTTGACTGTTATTATTAGGAGGTCATATGTGTTTACTACTAGGATTTGCAAATAAAGGCATCAAAGTAAAGAGTTTATTTAAGCGTTTAGTGAAAATGGTAAACAAATATGAATTATTATATCAAAAAAAAACAATAAAATATTTACATTTCAATGAATAATAATCTAGCAACATATGAAAAAAATACGGAAACATTGCTCGGTAAAAATTGGTTTTAATTGTTATTTATTTAGGTACGTATTAACAAAATACATATTGATGTCATAATTTAACAAAACCAAAGACTAAGTGACATTGAAAATAAATGTAAATAGCAAAAGTGCAAACCGTCCGTTATTCTGTGACAATAAAACTACGTAAACTGAAGTATTGGTTTAACACCGATTTTAGTTGTGTAAACGCCGTGGCGTGATAAACGGCGCGCCGCCGGCGAAGTGCGGCCGCAAACATTAATGATTGTCCTGCATTTACGTTTTGTGTTATCAAAAACGATTTCCCGAAAGGGCGTAGGCCCGCGGGGAACCACATATAGCGTTGATTTGCGGCCGCGCACTAATCAGGAACGACACCGGTCAAATATATCGCCTTTTATGGTCGCGCCGCGTCCGCGCCGATCGATAAACAAACAGAGGCCGCGGTCGCCCGGCTGCGGGTGAATCAGCTCGCGATCGCGGCGTGATTAGAGGCGATTAGCATGCGTGCGCTTATACGGCGCGCGGCGGCGCCGTGGGCGGTGGGAGGGCCGGCCTAGCCCATTGTCTTACAACGCGCTAAACCATTATAATACTGTGTAGCGCATGCTTATAAATTTTGAATGATGTTATCGGCTACGAGGGGCGACGTCCGTCGGTTCGAAATTCGAATTTGATTTTAACTACCTCTTTCACCCATGAAACGGATAATTTCATTTTTTTTTAAATGTATTTTTCAAATGGTACATACCGATAGACAGAGAAGGAAGTTGTAATTTTTTTAGAATTGAACAAGAAATGGAATTGAAATTGATTAACAATCAGTCATGGAGAGGACGCGCGTGCGCGGCGCTAGGGTCGGAGTTCATCCATTTGTCCGTTCGCCGCACGCCGAGCGCTAACAGATATCGAGCATTATTCTTACACTGTCAGTATAACGTATGGCCGGTGTGCGCCGATAGCATCTCGATGCGATGCCGGCCACGTGGAGTGCATCGTCCGAAAGCCGATAACCGCCGTCTATGACTGAATAGGGTTATTATGACTTCGCGTCGTCATATTGCCACTTCCTCCCGACCCCCTTTTTACATTATATAATCCGCTGTATTTGAATCAGGATCCAATTGACAATGCCTGTGTGACTGCAGACCGGAGCGACGCGGTCAGGCCGACGTCGCCGAGCGCTCGTCGGAGGAGGCGCGGTCGGGCGCGGGAGGGGCGCGCTGTTTGCTCGTTACGCGGACGAGTGCCCGAGCGGGCGCGTCCGGGCCGCGTTCCCACAGTCGTCGATCACCGCGGAAAAAACCAATAGTGTCTACGAATTAACACGTCCGCGTTTTGTGTAAGAAAACACTCGCCGCTGGAGAGCCCCTCGGCGCTGACGGAGTGCCGTCGACCGCCGCCGCCGTCGCTTAAGATAGTCGTCCGATGTCTTTAATTTACTTTAATTTCGAACACTCGAGATTATCTACGCGTACATCTCGACGGAGGGCCGTCGAGTGCGGCCGGCGGGCGCCCGCGCCGCTGTAGCGCGAGCATCGTCGAGTCGTTTGTCTGAGAGATGACATGGGTGTTTTGTGTTTTTCCTTTAATGCGTACGAAACACGTATAATTAAAAGAAGCCTCGGTGCCGCTTCTACGGAGGCGCCGAGCGGTCGGTGGTCGGGGGGCGCGCACAAAGTCGCTTTCGGCAAACAGAGCGTATCGCCTGAACTCCAGTTCGGATCGAGCCCACTCGATAATACGCAGTGTAAACGACACTTAATCTTTCACTTTGTGTCGGTTAGAGTGAAATTAACGAAGAAATGCTACACAAACAGTGGCCAATACTCGACGTGTTAGCGGTGGCCTTTTGCGGATTGTGGGAACGCGCCTCTCCACGTCAGCCGGCGCCGGCCCGTGGCGATCGAGCGAGCTTCGGTCACTCGGACGGCTGCTCGATCTGCTATAGAAAAGAGATATGCCTCACGACATGCTGATGAACACATTCAGTGCGACATCGATCTTAGCTTTCGTTGTTATTTTGACTTAAAGCATGAGTTTTTGAAATGAATCGCGGTGAACGTAAAACGTCCAGGTACCGACAGCACGAAAGAGATAGTACCGGCTCGCCCCCGGTTTATAGCTCAATCGGCGCGGCGGCGCGACTCGCGCAATAAGTCCGGAGGCGCTGGGCCGGCAGCGCGAATAAATCAGCATTTGCTGCTAGATGGACGGTTTAATTATTGATTTATTGGTGGGGCCGCCGCGACTAATTGGTGGTGGCGCGCTCGCGTGACCGGCGCCGGCCCCAGGAAATTCAAAATTATTCAGCACACGATCACCTAGCGCAGCGCAACGCCTCTCGAACGACCCCGGCCATATTGTTTTAATTAAACCACGGCTCCGGTGTTGTATTTCGTTTTATTTATTACGGTTGTGAGATGCACAAACTCTGATACTTCGTTAGAGCCGAGTCAGATTCTATTCTACTTCATAGGTAATGAAATAACTTGATCGCTGTTGAATTCGTTCATCTGCCTTGCTCTCTATTTTTGTAAATGGAAATTCTAAATGTAAAGTAATTATTGATCAATATTACTCTTACGTATTTATTCCGAAAGTTTTGGAAAGGTCATGAAAGTCGAAGTGGTCATTTATTTTAATCATACTGACTTTCTGAATAAAGAAATTATTTGGCTTTCAAAAGGGGAAAAGCATTCAAGATGCTATATTATGAGCTTTTACTTTTATTTCTAGAATACTAAAAAAAAAAAGGATAAAAATATCTCACACAGAGTGCAAACAATATGTATAACAGGTGTTTTATTTGATACTTTGATAGTTTCAGATGTGAAATGGGTCTCATATTAGCAAATGTAATTTTCATTTTGCACTTTACACTTATTAGTTGGGGTATACACACAATTGCTGGAGCAACAAAATTTATAATTAACACAATCAAAACTTCTCTAGATTCTATAATTTGTCATCTTCAGCATTCCTTATTGGTTCTATACATAAATAAACAAATATTCTTAAAATGTTACATTTGTCTATTTATTTTCATTTGAACATTGTGCATAATTTTATCTACGCTATAAGAAACAGAAAATTTTGTTCTTTTAATTTAGTTATATAAATAGAATAAATGATTTGATGTACAACTCGTGCTGCTTGTTGAAAATGTATGGTGAACCTATCTACAATCTATGAAATTAACAAACAGACAATAATAGTTTTAATTAATTTTTCAACAGGTTTTAAACCGGTGGTGATTGCCCCTTGATTCGAGGCGTTCAGGCTATCGATTATAGTCTGGAAAGATCCCGTCTGATGAAGGCCAAGCCCCAATTTGCACCTTTCGAAATAAGCTGTAAAACCTTACAATAGGAGTTGAAGAACAGATTTGATGCGTTGGAAACTGCAGAAAATGTTGACGAAATTTCGAATAATCTGGTGAATACCTACTCCTCTGCTGAATACGTCTGACAAGTGGGCTGTAAATTTATTAAAAGGCGATGTAGAGATAGGAAGCCCAAACTCTGTGACGAAACTCTGGATCTTAAAGGAAAAACGTAAGTGACATCGCTGAAGGACGCGACGTCACATACGATTTTACGTACAAAGTGCATTAGAAAAGCGATCGAGCGAATCAAAGCCTTGAAAATGTTCATTAAATGACTTGATCAAAGCTAACTGACGAAATTATGAACCAGCGGCAATAGAATCGTTTTCTGTAAACCAATTCTTGTTGATATTTCGAATTTCTAGATGAAATCTAGTCTAGAGACTATGAAAAATTATAGATTTCCAAGTATGCGCTTGCACCGACAGGCCACGACGACTACGACCAGAAAGCTCCACTAACCCAAAATTATATAGATGGCATCTCCGATGTCAGACCGGGCGAGATTGAAATAGTACTCAGACAGCATATCTTCTTGCGCTAATAGAATTACGACACAACTTATGAAGGACTCTGATCCAGAAGGATCTTTAAAATCTCTTCAACTCGGTTATACATAGAGGAATCACATCTAAGTCATTGAGTCAGAGTACAGTCGTTCTGTTCTTAACAAAAAGAGACAAACTCTCCTCAAGAACTACAGACCGATCTCACTCCCCCATCTTATTTATAAACTGTTATACAGAATCATAAAAATTGTCTCGCTAGCAAATTCGTCAAATTGCAACCACCAATGCAGGCCAGATTTCGTTCAAGCACTATGGACAACATACACATGCTGAGGCAGATTATAAAGAAAAATCATGTATAATCAGTCTCTGATTATAGCCTTTGTGGATTATGAAAGAGTCTCAATTCAGCCGAAAACTGGGCGTTTCTGAAATTCCTGCAATGACACCGAATAGACCGTCGCTATGTGGAGGTGTTGAGAGATTTGTACAAAGTCTCGGTGATGACAGTGTAAGTACAGTGCCAGCAGACGCAACTGCTACGCAGAGGAGTTTGGCAGGGGGATGGAATGTCCTAGAAACTGTTTGCCAATGCGTTGGAAGATATATTTAAGACGCTGGACTGAAAAACGCATGCAGTTATGTTAACAGCGAATATTTCTCTCACCTTCGTTTTACTGACGGCATAGTTATTCTGACGCAGTTGCTGAAAGAATCCAGCCAGTTCTTGGATAGCCTCAACGTTGCCTCTTGGTGCGTAATACTAGGGATGAATTTGGACAAAACAAAAATCATGTTCAACGAGCATATTTTTCTAGGAATCATAATCTTTTGTCATCGTCACATCAATTGTGGGTGTGACTCTTGAAGTCATTTGGATTATATTTGTTTGGAACAAACGATCCAGTTAGGCGGTAAAAATTTCATAAAAGAGGTTGACAAAAAAATCCAGCTGAGTTGGGTTACATTCGGAAGGCTACGTCACCTATTCTCGTCACCACTGCCGCAATGTTTAAAGACCAAGGTCTATAATCAGTGAGTTCCGCCAGTAATGACGTATGATACCAGAACGTGGCTTCTTACGGCGGGACAGCTTAACAAGTCAAAGTCGCTCAGTGACCTATGGAGCGGGCTATGCTCGGAGATGCTTTGGTGGATAGCATCAGAATTTTATTATAGCTATCTTCTAAATATAAATCGATTCCGCTAGCTAAAAATTATATCGCGATTATAGATTCAATATTCTCCTATTGCATTAACTTATAAATATGAACATATGACATTCACCCATGTAATCATGTAAGGTGGTTGAGGGTACATCTGATATCAGTTTTAATTCTCCTACCACCTTGGTAGGCAGATGTGACTATCTGGTTTATCCTGAGGATTTATTGACTAAATACAAAACTTACGTAATATTACATATTAATTATTTGGTGAAATTCGATAAATAAAATATTAACCCTTATTTAGATGGGATGGGCAACAAAATCGAGTGCTGGACCGGGGTAAGAACTGTCAGTGACACTTGAAATCCAAAGCAGGAACACGGTAAGGATCAATTGATAGCGAGATCAGAAATTGGATTAGAATCACGATTGATATGGAACATCAGTCTATATAAGAGGTAAAGGCATTAATTTTATAATGAGATGGATAAAACGATAGACAAAAGCTAGTTGAATTATAGATTGAAGAAAATGTTGTATTAAGTATTTAATCTGAAAATAATTTAATTTAATCCATGTCCTGCTTTCAACAACCTAGACATATTATATGTACTTGATATTATATACTTACATTTTTTTCATTACATTGTATGTAGGTACTTAAATAATCTTAATTATATTTCTAATGAAATACACAAAAATGAATAACAAAATTAAGCAAATATTGTGCAGTATTTTGTTTAAATATTTTTATAATAATTACTTGTTTTTGTGTCAGGTGTCGTAAACTAAGAAATATATTACAATTTTACCTACGTTGAGCGTAGAACACATCTTGCCTATCTGTCTGTTCATTTGATCGCGTGTGAAGACCTTTTTTTTCAGAAACGGATGGGTATATATGTTGAAATTAATATAAAATACTAAGATCTGCAGCCCTTTAAATACGTAAAAAGGTCAAAACCAAAGCAATCAAAAGAAACAGTCACACTTGCTCATCAAAGTCTATAGAATACAAGGAGTATACCAGAAGTAATTAGATACTCTTTACTCGATAATTTGATGCTGGTAAGTTATAAACACGATCATTTGGTGACCAATTAAAAAGTGGAACATGTTTGAAATCTAATACTTTTCATCTTTAAAACACCTATGTTTTTTTTGTTTCAATGTTTTGATCTTTGGTTAACTATTTTAGGTAAGTCTACTTGTTCATTATCAACAGTTTTTAATTTATTTGTTGAGTTTAAAAAGCAAATGAAGAAGCTTTGTAGACACAGAGAGGACAGGTTGGAAACCAACCGCAGGCACTCAAGAAAATGTTCAAACCGATCTAAAAGAATAGAAGAAACATAAATATTAAGCTGACTGAAAACTCGGTATTGGACCAGCAGTGATGCAAATTATTATTCACGGTCACCTTTTTCTCCGTAAGCGCTGTTCGCGATGGGTACTGTACAATCTGACCAATGAGTAGCAAAACGATTGGTTGGGTAGATAGGTGCCGATTTATGATAGACAAATTCAACGAATGTAAGAAAACAAAATCGTATACGATGTACTTGACGGTGACAAAACATGGATGTACAACTATAACCCCGATACAAAGCGACAATCGACCGTGTGGTGCTTTGAAAACGAATCAATGTCAACAAAATGTTGCCAAACGCGAAGTACACGGAAGAAAATGATTACCACGTTTTTTTGTAAAACCGGTCATATTGCTGCTTTGATGTTAAAGGATCAAAACAGTTAACTTTGAGTGGCATGTAATAGTTTGTACCCTAACAGTTTTAACATTTTGGTGTGACAAGCGACCAATATTACGATCTAGCACCTTCTTTGGCACCGACAACGCCACACCGCATACACAAGCCAGAAAACTTGAGCTTCGTAATTAAAAAAATGTGTCCATCCTACCTTCAATTACTATATTTCCCTGACTTAGCACAATACGATTTTTACTTGTTTCCCAAAATAAAATAAAAAATTGATAGGCGAGAGATTTGAAAGCAAGGAAAATGCACTGACTTCCTATAGTTTCAAAATTTCTAAAGTATCTGAGAAAGAGTGGTCCGAGTTATTTTTTTAGTAACATTATTATATTAAACAATAAACATTATAACTTTGGAATATCTAGTTTTTTTTGTCATACCTCTTGTATTTATTTCCCTTTAATCTAGAATCAAAAAAATTAGCAAATAATAAAGCTTTACAGCTAAAGTAAAGACACAAATCCAAAAATCGTTAATTAGTGTCATATAAGGAAACCCTTTTATCGATTTGAAAATATCAAAATGTTTGATATTTTTTTTCTGAATTTCATGAAACCTGAACCTAAAAGCACAAATTTTTTTTTCAAGTCCAAGTCTGTTTTCTCACAAAAAAACGAATTGCATTATCTTATTGAAGTGAAAACATCTTTGGTCGCGCTGACCAATGCCTCTCTTACTCATTCGATCTTCCTTTCAAACTTCCGAAATTTTATTCATCTCTACCAAAGCAGGATCCGCTCTTCTCAAACGAAACCTTCGTACAATGCCAACGATTTTGAGTGGATATTTCAATGTTGATTTCACAAAAGGCACATCGAAGAGGATATTTTGAAATCGACATTAAATTTGAATCCAAATTAATTTATGCATAATTATAATTATATATATTGCATATATTATCATTTTTTTCACTTCTGGTTTTCACCTCTGTCGTGTGGTCTTAAGCAAGCACCATTTTTTTATAATGCGGATTTACATCAGCGTGTGAATGGCAATATTGCACGTATGTAATATTGCCAACAAAGACGTTGTCACGCAGTAAGAGAACGGTAACAGTTTGACAAGTGTCCACCTCACTTTTTGGTTTGGGTATGTACATTAATGCAATGTAAGTAACAATCAATTAATTTTAATAAAAGCGATAAGTGGAAGAAATAATAAGAATTAAACAAATTCAATACTGAATTTTATAAATATCTGAAAACAAGATATAAAGCATATACATTAAGATAACGTCAAAGTTATGAAAATTGAAACATGTACGTTAACGACGTCTACCCTCACGCGTTTGGAACATCTCAGTTAGCACCGACTTCAAAAAACTACCAAGTATTGTAAATATTTAAATAACAAACTGCATAATATTAATTTGTATTTTAGTTTTTGAATTTCAATAGTATTCTTTGCAGTGTTTTGGTGTATATAGGAATAAAAAATAAAAAATTAAGTAATATTAAAAAACAATATAGTTAATTTCATAAGATTTTAAAGCCAGTTTTAATTTTTTTCTATAATTAGCATGAATAGCTGCAGATTTTTCTGGATTTGCCTTAATACTTTAGAATTGAACCGTTGCTCAGCCCGACGATGGTTTCCTGGAGGGCGAGGATTTTATTAGTAAGTTACTGAACTGAATATGTACAGGCAATGTCCTCGGCGAACATTATGCTTGAAATTTAATACGGGCGAGTCATTTGTAGTATAAAGCTATACCATATGCCATATGATCCTTATATAAACAAAAATGAAATTAGTATTGCTGAAAATGATGTGTCAATATTACGAGTATCCTAACCTACCATCGGTTTTATGTTTTTATCCAATTTAGTTATTTTATTTTTCAATTTATTATATTTCAATTGTTTTAAATTTTATACACAATCATTTGTCAGCTGATACAGCTTGTTAGGTTTGATCAAATTTGTAACTGCGTTTAAAGTTATATTCGTTATAAATATTATAGTATGATATGTCAATACGTTTTTCATAACAATGCATGAAAAAATGATAAAAGATAACAGAATTATTTTTTTAAATAAGACCCGAGAGAGATCCATAGTGCACGAGATAGATCAATATCTGCTTACTGTAATGATATAAGCATTGTCCGTAATATCATGTAGACTCACGGTAATGTCGACGTTTTGCAAGTAATAGAAGAAGCTTCAATGAACCTTCAGAAGCGGTGAACCGCGGCGATTGACACGCGAGTGCAAACAGCCCAAAACCACTCCCCTAGCGATATAAGGATACCGCTACATTGATAGATATCGTATATAAGTATTAAAAGAACTGTATAGCTAATAGAAATCTTCGGGTATCACATCAATATTAAAGGAATAATTGAATAAAATAATGTTATTCATTACTTTAGCAATAATTTCCTACCGACCTATCTATCCATCTCTAATAATTTACCATCTATATAGAAAACATTAGTTTTAATAAATTTCTTCAATGATTCACTTAATAAAAAAGGGAATAAGAAATAAAAATAAACGATAAAAGCTTACGAGTATATTGATACAGAATTCAAATAAATTAATAATTAATCATAAATTAATAATTGAAAAAAATATTCAATTAAACGAAGATTTCATCAATCTGAAAAAGGACAGTGATAACACTGATTAGTCTATGATACGAAATTTAGAAATATTGAATACATTTCGAACAATAAGCAAACATGCATTTGTACATCAAACGTATATCGAATATAATCTAAATGAAATATAGCAAGAGGTTCGAGCAATAAAAATTTGTTTTATATAAAAGGGCATTATTGTTTTAAAGTTATTTGATGATAACGCAAATGTTTTTTAGTGGTTTATATGAAGTAAATGTTAACTATAAAAGAAAGAATTTTTCTGTTGTAAACAAAATTATCCCATAAACATATAAATACTAAATATATATATTAGCATATTTTGAGAATTTCGAATCATTTGTCTAGTGAAAAATATATTTATTATGTTGATACATTATTTTTGATTTTTAATTGACTTGATCTGTTCTTTTATTTTATTAGTTTTGATATTATTTATGATTATTTTACAGGTTAAATACTGTTTCCAAATCACTGTTTAGACGAAATAAAATTGCATGATATTCTTTTGTAATGACAATACGAAATTTAATAAATACTATATTATAGTATATCTTACAGTATAATCAAGCCTTAAATCTGCGCTGGAGCACGTTAAGAGCGAGACACGCACTCGCTCCCCGGTTCAATATTTTAGTAGCGACAGCAAAACAAACAGAACTCCTTTGTTGGGGGTCAAACGTGTGTGAAGAGAGTTTTCGTGTCGTCCGCTCGCGTCCGCTCGGTTACACGTTAGCGCGGACGGCTTTGACAAATATTTTTTGTTCTCCCATGATCGTCGTTACTTAGCCGGCGGGGCCGGCGTTCCTACACAGCTTGTTGTTGTGTCCGTCACCGCCGTCTCGTCTCGGTGACAGGTTCGATAACAATGTCAACACATCTTAGAAACGATGTACGGCCTGTTTGCGTTTCTATATTACCATTATACGAGTCTATGGTCGTTCCGGTGATGATTCATTCACGGGCGCCGTTCGGACAGATCTTCCGTTCACGGCTCATTGGATGGGAATTTCGTTATGGGCCGTTGGGCCAAATTACACGTCGGAGAACGCTTTCGAGGAGAGTTATGTAAACGCGTTCATCAAGCGAGCGAACGCGGCGGCCGGGCGCTCGAACGCATTGCGTCCCGGACGGGGCCGTTTTACTGTCGCTTCGAATTTTATTGCCGACATCAGAGTTTCCGTGGAAGCTTTTATCGGATTTTGTCGTAGCCACCGCCCCGGCCGGCGGCGAAGTTACGACCGTCGCGTCCTCACAGATAACCTATCTCCCTCGTCATTCCGTGGCATTGCGCACGGTGATGGGATCCAGATCGGATCGAACGGTCAATTAATAAGACGTTCTGATTGGCTGGCCCGCAACAGATTAGCCGCAATAGCTCCTCGAGCGTCAGCCGCGGCAGCTTTATACGGTGTTAATGGGGAATATGAATTATTTTATCGTTCCCTTCGCGAGAGATAACACCCGGTCAGAGGAGTGTCTCGATATGTATTAAACGAACGTTTACCTACGCTAGGGCTGTGCACGTGTGATTGTTGTTATTGCGGTGGTGACATCGATTTTAATATAGGATCTGTTAAATTTGTTGCAGTAAATTTCATCGTTGTTTAAGTGTACTGTTACAGTTAAGCGCTATTTGTTCAGTAATGCTGATGAAAACCAAAATAAAATAGATAATTCAGAGTGCATGTCCCTGATATTAAGCGCATCTTCTACCACGGCACGATTCTGACGACCAGCATAAAAAATATCGTCTTACCTATCTTTTATCGCAGCTAAATTCAATAGCAACTAGCACAATTGAACTTTGGGATAAAAGCTATATTGACTTATTTGCTTTGCTTCTAAATAGCAGTTTCTCGTGATTAATAATGATGCATTAATATGGGTATATAGAAATTACATAAGGTACTCACAATTTGACTAAGAAGTTTTTTGTATATTAGTTTGTAATAAATTTAAATTACTACATCAGCATAGTTATATTCTTTATTAAAGTAGGAGTTGATTACGAAAATACTGTATGTATTGCGCTTTGACTTTTATATCAATAGGTAAATGTCAGCGCAGATCTCAAATAAACTTAATAATTGAATTTAATTCTTACACACTAACTAACTGCACAAAACTACACTCAAATTTCTTCTTTCATCAACTGCAGCTCAATCTTCATAAGCATCTATCAATAGTAGGCGAAATGAGATGAATTTGATTTTCTCAGATCTTTTCTAAAGAAACAACTAAGTAAATCAAACTCAATTGTTTAACTCAGAAAATAAAAGTAATCGAACCTTGTACTCTCTGGTAGGCAAGTTTTGTACTCTCTATGACATGGACGTCATTGACTTGATATAAATAAACATTACACAAACGTTAAGTAGGTATTACAGTGATAACGTAACTTAAAATAGTAAACTGTTAATTGTCAGACTAAAGTTCCAGTTATCTTCCACATAATAAGCTATATTGCCGCTGTCGGGCAATTCGATTAAAAGTTGTATATGAATATTGTACAGAACGCCGAAGATACTCGTTGTATAAAACTTTTGCACAGATAAGATATCTTTTCGTAAGACCTTCGTTATCAGCTCGCAATAAATAATTGATATTTTAATGTCACAAATGATCTGTATGTAACGAGCCGATTCACAGTTCTAAAGCAGTATCTCAGTCGAATGTTGAAAAGTGAAAATTATATTGTATGCATAAAGGGTTTAAGTTTCGATTGCGATAAACGCCGTTCAAAAGTTGTGCTTTTATGACACGAAACGTGCGTAGTAACGTGTTTCTCGAGCGGGCGCCGCGCCCAACCTATAACTTATCGTGCGTAATAAAATTAAATGTAACACATTTCTCTTTTTCTTGTAATCTTCATAATTTATACAGCATTTTTAGTTCGCGACGTGTCGTGCGCCCGGGGGAGCGCGCGCCAACTATAACAATCCTCTAGCGCGGCCGACAGCTTGACTTATGGATATTTGCATTACAAATTGAATGTTAGTCAATTCGTGAACGTTCAAATATTTTTCTTGTTACTGATTATGTAGTGACTAACTCGATACTGTATCCGAATTGATGTTTCCGAAAGCTCATTATAAAATAATTGGGTATAGGACAAGTTTTATGGCTCGCCCAGAGTTAGTAATGTATTTCTTTTTGAAAGATAATCAAATAATTTTTGTGAATTGTAACGAGTGTTGCTTTTTCTTGAATTACTTTTTTTAATATACATATCTAGTGATAGACTGTTAAGATACACAAAACATTGATGTTTTTATAAATCCTCCGCACTATATTGCACCTAAAATTTATTTTAGTTCCACGTTAACTGTGGCACAAGTGATTTACTATATATGTGATAACCTCTTGTGTTTTAAATAGTGCTAAACTCCGTCACAAAAACACAAGTAGAAGGATGAGGTCATGGTTCATCTGGAAGTTACTAACTTCAAACAATATTGTTAAAATAATAAAAATATCATCGTTGTTTTTGTGACGGACCGGGCGCACGCGTATGGAACGCTTGACGGCCCGTTTTTGTTTTTGCTAATCGCTTGACTATTTCGCAGGAGCGGCACGTCGCCAACATCTTAGGTCGTCGAAATAATACCTCTGAACACTAGGTGTCTATAGAGGTGCAGAGCTTCACTTCCGATATGCCGATGCGTATTCTATGTCCTATAGTAAGTAGACTGTAGACTAGTAGAGTAGTACAGGAAGGTGCCGTACTGAGTAGGTGCAGGCTGAATGCATTTTTTTAGTTTTCTCCTTGCGGGGTGAGGGGAATAAAAAATCTAATGAGCTGCCACACACTCGCGTGCGTGGGGTGTGTCCGACTTTCACGGACCAAGAAACCCGCAAAGCAACATATTGGTTGATAGTCGTCCGTAGCCCCAATATATTGGGGCTTTGAGGACTTCGTTTATCGTGGCCGATCAGCATGGGATGTCGTTAGCGCGTGTTGCCTTATGGATGCCACAAGGTAGGCCTCTCGGCATAGGAAATCACGTGGAGATTCAGCACGGGCTGAATCCCCTAGCGGATGCTAGGAGCGCGGGCGGCGCACCGGGTGGGTGACCGTTTAAAGTCATAATATAGGGGTGTTTACGTCTAGACTTCTGACATATTTTTATTGATTTCTATTAGCCTTTCAATTTGAAATGTGAGCTCGTCGAACGGGTGTGAAAGAATATTCCGTGGCTTTCCGATGAAATGATTTAGGGGGGGTGCCTCGTAAGATACGGCTGACTCTAATAATGGGTTCGGATGATTTGCACCTACTTCAAAGATTTTTTTTGACACATCTTGCATGTATTTAGAGATCGTAGGGAGTTCTAGGTCTCTATGAAGGATGTCATTCCGGACATATCAGGGTGCGCTGGAGGTTCTTCTGTAGAAGTTGTTTTGCAGGATCTGGAGTTGGAAAAGTGTGTTAGGGTCGGTGTGGCCGAAGACTGGCGCCGCGTACGTCATCACCGGCCGTATGTATACTTTGTAGAATGTGCATTTATTCCTAAGGCTCATTTTGCTCTTTTTACCGATCATGCCGCTAAAGCGTGATAGGTATAATTGAGTATTTTTCCTAACACGCTTGATATGATCTTTGAAATGAAGATGTTTGTCGAACGTGATTCCTAAATACTTGAATTTGTGATGCCACGGATTAGGTGAACTACACATGCGGAAAGTTGGAGAGTTGTACGGTACAACTACTTTCTTTTTGATTTTACTATAGTTGATGAAGATGGGTTTACCTCGATTCTACAGGCTTGGAACCATCGCCTCAGTTCGCGATGGCCTTCTGAAGGCAAGGAGTGATTTGTTTAAAATTGCTACCGCGCAGGTATAGAGCAGTGTCGTCGGCGAAAAGCACGAGCTGGAAAATCACCTGTTTGTGGACGTGATATGTCGTTTGTCTGGCTGAATGCATTTTTTTTTTGGTTTGATGCGCGGGAAGTGGAAATCTTCACGGACAAAAGATATCTGGCCACGCGGACCTATACACCGGGTTATGTGGGATTTTAACCCACTAAAACCACTGCCTTGGAGTGACTCTAACATTAAAGCTATCACCTATGATATCCATAGTACTACAGTTTTTTCCGGCGTCAAAGTGAAAACAATTAAACATGCACTCAGATGCAATGTGCAAAGTTTGGAGACTTCGCGTCGCGTGGGTGAATGATAATGTTATTTTTGACCGAGTTTACCGACTCAGTATGGCATAACTAGTGAAATTTTACTTTAAACTGATTAAATTTTATTATTTTTAATCGCCTCCACGAGCGCGGCGTGTTCGACTAATAACAGAATCTTTTCTACGGGACTCGCAGCGGCCTTTTTTGCGAGGAACGCGATTTTACCAAAGTCGATGATAGAGATCATCGACCTCAGGGCTTTGATGTTCTCGGTGGACGTGTTGTTCGGAGCGCTGTTGGTTGACGGGTCCTTACGGGGACCCACCGTTGCTTTCGCGTAAGATAAATTGGCCGTAATCGCGCGCGCGGGTGCTCGGCGCGGCGCGGTCTGAACTGGCGGTGGGACTTTCTTACTATTAATTAATTTCTGGATGTCTTTTCTTATAGGCGCTTGCGGTCAACCTAAACAGTTGGCCGTATGGCCGGCTGACTTATGACAGGCAGGTGGCACGTCTGTCTTTGTTGCGAGTACAGGTTGTAGTGCCGTGGTCACCCAAGCACTTGACACAGCATACTCGCTGATAACAGTTTTTGGGCAAATGTCCATAGAGCTGACAATTGAAACATTACCCTCGAATGCTCTTTTTGTGGGGTTTCTCTACTTTAGTTCCCGTAGGGGAACACACCAATGTCATATTGAAAAACGTACGCTTAGTAATATTGTCAATATATGTTGTATTAGCTGTTACTAATACAAGATCGAGTGACCCGCGATTTGTGATTCGACACACCGATTGCACTGGAAGGTTTTGGATGAGGAGGTCTTCTTTGACCTCCTCTATTGGGAGTTCCTTTGATACTCCCAATTGAGGAGGTCATATAGGAGAGATATCGCAATCCTTAATCATTTCATACATTCTAATTTCATTTGCATTTTTATCATCGTTCGTATATTCATTCTCAATGACATCTGTAACTGTTTCTTCACGTGTAAAAACACCTTTGAAATTTTCTTCCATCAATTTTTCGTCTGTAATCATCAACAGGTACACGACGTCTCAAAATTATTTTAGGCTTTTTTTTCACCACATTCTAGAAAAGTTTTTGTTTGCCCGAATGTCACAAACATTTATCTTCAAATTAGATCTATTGTTTTAAGTAAAGCCAAACCACTTTAATTATAAAATACGGAAAGATCACATGTATAAGGAAGACAATGTTTTAATGTAATCTATTTCCTTCTGTTGCTTTAAAACAAATATTTTTTTTGGAATCAGCAATGCGACGTTACTTCAGACTTTTACTTTTAATTTAGAGAATCTCATATTTCATTTAATGATACAAATCGTGATTTTAAGATTGAAAACAAGATCTAAGTAATTTATTCTAAATATTAATTGCAATTAAATAAGACTTCAGTGTAAGTAAAAAATAAAATCGAAGCTTCGCAATTAATGCTTATAAATTATTCACTCTATCGGTACATCAAATCAAATCAAGTCAAATAGCCTTTATTACGGATAAATATATACATTTATTTGTAATTGTATTCATAGTTTATATAATTTTTCAATGTTATTTATATAAAATTTTATGCATTGCTTTTACGATTATTGATTAACACCAATATAACCATAATAATTCTATTCTTCGACGTCGGTAACATTATCCGCTTGCCCTTTGGCACAGGCCTCCCATAGGGTTTTCCCAATTTTATTGTTTTCGGCGTTTCTTTGCCATATTATTCCAGCTACTTTTTTGATGTCATCTTCCCATCTGACTTTTTTACGTCCTTTCCTTCTTTTACTATCTCGAGGGCACCATACTGTCACTTCTTTTATCCATTTTTTCTTCTTCCTTCTTATCATATGGTCTACCCAGTCCCATTTAAGTTTTTTTACTGTGTATGTGATATCTTTAACTTTTGTCTGGCTTCTTAATATCAATACATAGTAAACCCATATTAAATAATAATGATTATAAAAACAATTCACAAGTTAATAAAGTATTTGTGCGGTGTCAGAAACCTGAATAGAATTTTAAACAGATTTTATTTAGATAATGTAGTTAGCTTAGTATTTTAATTAATAAAAGGATTGTTTTAATGAAACAAAAATGATTTTAACTGAATAAAATAATTTTATACGAAAAAAGATAATATATATAATACTTTTATAAGCCTAAATTAAATACACATTCTTGCATTAAATTCCTTTTACTTGCTTTGTGACTACACTTTGATGACGAACTATTATTTGAATTCAAAAGCTTGTCTTTCCTGCAAATTTATTACAATTTGTGTCAAGTACGAATAATTAGAGTTTATAAATATCTTCATCACACAAGCACGGCGTTCTAAATATTTTTTCGTTCTTTAATTACAGCAGAACACTCTTGCGTCACCGCCAAATGATTTAAAGCAGTAGTGAGGTCTGCAGTAAATCATGCGCATGATCTACCGACGGGCACCTGTGCGCGACTCACCGGATTTAGATTTATTAAAATAAGCAAGCGGCTCGAACGCGGCGTTCGAACGCAACAGTGCAAAAAATATCTTTATACATTCATTTCGCGTATTTCTAACACTGATAACAATTTGGCATTTTTTAAAGTTGAATCTGTTCTTAGGCCGACTAATTAATTTGTAACGTAATAATAATAATTCAGCAAAATAACTTTGAGAATTGTATTTCACTGTCTAATATCAGATCAGTGTGTAATCTTTAAATAAATTCAAACTGCACCGTATTAATACACAAGGTTTTAGAATACATAATTGTTTTTTGAGTAGCTTATTTTAAGACGGACTTATTTAAATTTAAAGAAGCAGTTCCTAATGAAAAATAGAAAGGCGCTCTGATATGATTCGCATTAGCAGTCGTGCAATCGATGTTGCAAATAGGGCAAATGGCAAAGAGACTGGAAAAGCGGTGCGATGCTTAAATCTTGTACAGTAACCGCTTGTTTGTTTCGAACGAGCACAGAGCGGTTGACGCGTTACCCGCAACAGTTATACTCGTCCCCTGCACAATGTATGTTCGTGTTGCGCAACCCGAAGTTGATACAATTAGGTTAGGAGCGATCCAAATGTCACTGAGCCAATAAGCTCTCTCTCTGGCGTTTGATCTGTGATCGTATGCGCCGCGATAATTATATTGCGTTATTAATCGCTTCAATACTTAAAATATGTAGTGTAATTTAATTCGCATTTTATTTTCGATGGCGAATGCTGTCTCTCCATTCGTAAATTTAATTAAGTTTAAAATGTTAAAAACACGAAAAGTAAAATGTTCACATAAGCCTCTGCTGAATTAGTATTGGGAAATCGTAATTGCACTAAAATGTATTTCTTTTGAATGAAAACGATTTTCTGTCTGACTTTCAGTTAAAATACTACTGAATGCATCGATGTAGAACTTGCCCATTTGACACAAAATTTTTCGGTCTTGACCTATTTATTTTTTTGAATTCAATGCACCCTTCACTCTTTAACTTTCCGCTATGAAAATTGAAAAACTGCTGCTTTCACGTCATTTTTGAAAATAGAGTTTTCACTAGATCTCGACATTTTAAGAGTCCTAGAAATTTATTTAGACTGTTTTACAAGTGATGTATGTACTGTCTGTATGTGTGGTAAATCTCTCATGAATGGATTTGCGACAAACGCAGTTTGCGGCATTCGAAAGCAATTCACTTAACTTCAATTTCCTGAAATTTGAATTCGTTTCGCCTGCTAGGTTTTAATGGATATCAAAAAAAAGTATTGAGAAAAATTTTTTTTGGAATAAATTTATAGAGTACATAAATCGATACCAAAATCTAATCAACTCTTTTCCCCAAACAGGTGCATCGATTCCCGTAAACTGCATAAAAATTGGTTGATTTATTTAGGAAATATATAGTCGGAGAAAAATTATTTTAAAGAGTTTTTTTACATTTTTTTTTGTAAATTGCTTTACCGATAGATTCCAAAATCTACCCAGTTATTTTGCTTCAAAAAACAACGTTAATCGTCGCAAATCGCTTCAAAATTGGCTGGCTTGTGCGAAACTATAATGAGCGAAAAATTCGAATTAAGAGTTTTTTCAAGAATACTTGTTTTTCAAAGATGCCACAAAGTAGATCAAAATCAAACAACATGCTCTAAAGACATTTTATTTTTTAAAAAAGTGTTTTTTTATTACATATACATTTTAGTATTGTAAGAGCTCAGAACTTATTAGAACAATATTTTTGTGCTCGAAGACCTTTGAAAAGGCAATAATTGATCTTTTGAGCACGATGAGCTTAATAATTTACTGCTTTTTAAATAAAGGATCAGTAAATATAAAGTTGAAAATTTAACACTTTGAGTTCTTAAGTACTAAGAAATTTCAGGGATGGCCTAAAGGGTCAACCGTTTTACGGATTTGTTTACTTTTGCATCTCAACACACATCTGACTCTCTTTATTATACCTCAATATATTATCACAAAAATTTATTTCCCCGTCATGCATATTTATCATCATTATATAAAAGTGCACGTTCATTTTAAATTAAAAATGTGTTTAATCACTAATTCAAATGAAATTTGATCTAAAAAATCGTTCGCTACAAAGTCTACGAATATTAGGTAACTTAGGTTTATCTGTCGATCATGTCTGTCAAGAAATCAAAGCAAAAGTAATTCACTTTTCGATTCTCTATGGCGTCCGAATTGAATTCTTTATGCCATTCGATTGACATTTCTTTTGTGCGGAGTTATTTATGGATCGCGCATACATTCAAGGTTTATTTCTCCTCTCTCTACAATAATACATTTCTCGATAATATCGCAATAAAATCATGGCGGTGTGATGACGCCTTACGAAGGATAATAATTTATCCCTGTCGGCAGCGGTAACTTGTGCCGTTTCACCGACAATGGCCGCTGCGGCACGGGCGTCCCGCGGCCCGCGCCCCGCGCCCCGGCCCTGTCCGCGCGTCAGGTGGCGAACAAATAACGCAATAAATACCACCTTATCGGCGAATCGGCCAGCACTCAGCGCTTTGTGTATAGAGCTCCTCTGTTGTGTTTAACCCCTGGTACATTTATCATCGATACGCAACTCGGTCAATTAAATTATACCGGATCGCGATAGGCGCAACGATTTCCCGTGCGTAATTTATTGCTGTGTAATTTGTAATGTGATGGTCCCGATTTGCATTGCTGTCAGTGTGTTTCTGTTGTCTTGGCAGATGGATGTAAGAAAGTGAGATACGTTTCAACTATTAAACACGTACATGTAAAAGCCCATTTCATTTTCTTTTGAACGTAGGTAGGTACTGGCGACTTATGTCGATTATCTCGGCAAAAAGTACTCATTTAATAAACGTGTTACTCTATGGCCAAAAGTAGGCCCGTTAGTTTGACATTTTTGTCAGTAAAACTACCACATTTTGCTTTAATCCGTGATAGTTACACTCCGCAGTTTCGCTTACGTTGAATTCATAACATGGCTGTTAATGCACTTATAGAATATATGAAACACATAATAAGTGCATGGTAGCCAAGTGAATCTCATTATCTATATGCCGTCTACAAGTTATGTGCGAAATCAAAAGAATAAGTTATTAAAAATCTAACATCTGCCTGCGACTCCGCCCGCGCAGAAAGAACGAAGTCCTTCATCTTATATATCGACTGATTACGGTAATTAATAATGATTGTGACCGCTATCCCGTTCTCGATTTTGTTCGCGATTGCAATTCGTATCACTCTCGATTCTAAACCCGGTATTGATTTAAGTGGCTTCTAATTCTGATCCGGCTTTCGACCCCAGTCCCGGGGCCTTATTACGTAAAAGTAGAAATCGATAGCGATTCCGGAATTAATTTGCGAATCGAAATTGTTAGGTATAAAAAATATTATTCTTATACGCAATTTTGAGTGGCTTTAAAGCATTAGATTAAATTTAAGCTTTGCGCACTTATCGAGGACCGACGGCTGTACAATAATATGGTATAATTGAACTGATCTGATGAAGTAGCCAGAAGGTAGGCACAGGAACTCTATAACGGAATAACATAGCCTAGTCGTGTTTGAGCTTGTTAGAGTTGTCTTGAGATGTACTCTCCACCATGAGTGACTTTTAGGGTTTGATCTCTCTAAAACTGAATTAGTAGAATTTTTACTAATTGAAGTAGTAATAGTAGAAACTACATCAAAATTAGCAATTTTTACTTGAATCTACTACAGATTTACTAAGTTTGTAGGCGTTACTTTTCAATTAGTAATTTTTCACTAATTGAAAAAGTAATATGGCCCAACTTCACTACTGAATTAGTAGTTCTGAAGTAGTAGTCACTTGACAATTAGTAAAATAATCACTTTTATAGTAGTAGAATTATACTTTTTTAATTAGTAGAAAATTTTAATTAGTACAATTTTAATTTGTAATCGTTTTTACTAATTGAAAGAGTGGATAACCACTTATTGCTGGTCGTATACTTTGGACATCTTAAAATAGTAGCTATTGACTATTAATTAGTGGTTTTCCACTTATTCAGTTTTAGAGAGATGATGATGAAGCCAAAAGGTAAGCACTTGTACTACATAATAGAACAACGTAATCTACTCGTATATGTTTTTAATAGAATTTTTTAAGTGGACTTTGGCCATAATTGGCTTTCGGAGTCTGATGATGGAGCCCGACGGTTGGCACCGGAATTAACATGTCATAACGGAACAATATATCTTAACCATATTTGGGCTTGTTGGGATTACCCTGAAATGTATTTTGACCACGATCGACTTTCAGGGTCTGATGATGGAGCTTCCAAACTTCCAGCTCCGTTATCAGACCCTGAAAGCCAATCATGGTCAAAATGTATTCCACGAGAATATCAACAAGTCCAAACACGGCTAGGCTGAGTTGTTTCATTATGGAGTACTAGCGTCTCCCCTTCCGGTTCCATCATCAGACCCTGGAAACCAATCAAAGTGCATTCTAAGACAATTCCAACAACCGCGAACACCGCTTGGATATGTTGTTCTATTATATAGTACTAGTGCCTACCTTTCAGCTGCATCATCAGACCCTGAAAATCGTTCATGGTCAAAGTAGATCTCAAGACGATTTCTACAAGACCAAACACAGCCAGGATACATTGTTTCATTATTGAGTTCCTGTGTTTACCTTCTGGCTCCATCATCAGACCCTGAAAGCCAATTATGGTCAAAGTCAATTTAAAAAATTCCATTAAGCCCAAATAAGGCTAGACTACATTGTTCTATTATGGAGTGCTAGTGCTTACCTTCCGTCTCCATCATCAGACCCTGAAAATCACTCATGGTAAGAGTACATCTTAAGACAACTCTAACAAGCTCAAACACGACTAGGATGTGTTATTACATTATGGAATTCCTGTGCCTACCTTCTGGCTCCATCATCAAACCCCGAAAGCCAAATTATGGTCAAAGTCCATTTAAAAAATTCCATTAAGCCCTAATAAGGCAAGACTACTAGACCAGTCTTCGGTTTGAGAGCATAATTTTCGAATAATTGCGAAATAGAGATCCCTAACGGTTTTTGAATTCAAATATGCGATTAAATTTCATTATGATAATTTAGTAATTTCATTGTAGAGGCAACACTTTTAATAGAAAGACAATTAGCATTTCGAAATATCAACTTGGGAATTACTAAAATAAATTTAAAATCATGCGAAATCAGAAATCGATTTCTTTTAGGTAATAAGGCCCCCGACCTAATTTCTGATTTCTTCTTATTCTAATTACAGTCATGATCTTGATTCCAATTTTGGTCCTATGGGCGATTAAGTCCTTGGTCCCGTTCTCTGCTTCGAACCTTCCTCAGTCTCGGCTCTCTATTTTGCGTTTCGTCTCGTTTGCAATTTCGATTTAGTTATCGGTCACAGTTTCAATTTGCACGAAAACGGGGAAAATTATAGTGTTAAAATGATTTTTTTTTTACGTTTTTCCTTAAAGATACTGTTGATCTCTATGAATGAAAGAACTTTCCGAATCTGAAACAACATAAATATGCAAATGAAGCCGAAGCGAAATATAAATAGTCTATTTTATTCAAGGAGTTTCTTATTAATTGAGTAATTCTTAGCATCAGTTTAGTAGCTTCAGAAATCTTTCCATTCGCAAGTACAACGTATCGTCAGTTTTATAGTAATTGGATGAATGGTTTAAGCCAGGGCTTCCCAAACTGTGCGCGTCGCGACGCCCCAGGGCGTCGCGACATTGTCCCAGGGGCGTCGCATGTTGATGCGACCGAGTCGAGTGAGCTACAGGGTACTTTAGGGAGCGCGGTGCACATTCTGACAAACATCCCTAGGCTAGTAACAAAATTAGTCAATATTTTTGAGGACTGAGTTCAGAGGCGTCGTAAAAAAATAGCAAAGTCCCAAGGGCGTCACAGTAAAAATAAGTTTGGGAAACCCTGAAATCCACACAAAACCACACAAAAAATCAACAAAATATGCATTCATTTTTAGACATTATACAACACGATCCCCCAATTTAATAGTGAAAAACGTATCTCATCATATTCCAAAATACAACTTCTCTTAACTCCGACATAAAATAAATTATGCATACATTTAAACTTTTTAGGGAATCTTTTTTGTGAATGTGTAAATTTTTGAGGATACTGTTAGAAAACTCTATTTCACGAACTTTAATGAAAAAACATACAATTGTTATGCTATCCCTTAAGAACCTTGAATTTTTACAGGATAAAAAGTAACCTATAACAATCACTAAACTACCACCATAAAAAAAAATCATGTCAAGCTCCTGCTATGCGAAAAACAAAAACACATCTATCCAACGAGAACCGCACTTAATTCCGAGATAAAAAGTCTTTTACGAGCTATTTCAGATTATAATCTCCCTATGTGCCAAATATCATCCAAATCCGTATAGCCGTTCTGACGTGATTGAGCAATTATACATCCAACCAAACCTTCGCATTTATAACATTATTGAGATTGAAATAAACTGACTTAACAAAGTGAAAGGGTCTTCAGTTTGATGGAAATAAATTAACAAATAGATAAAGAACTAAGTAACCTTCAATAAATGAGTTTATCTAGCACAAACAATTTATTCCTATTTTTGCTGTCAATAGAGCATACTCGGAAGGTTTTGTAAGTACTTAAACTAATTAAGTGAATTTTAATGCTAAGAAAAATAGCCACTCGGAAGCTTTGCAGTGTTCAACAATTACTGAATAAACGCACAAAACACAATTGTGGTGTATTTCCGTTTTTACATTGTACTACTATTTGCAGCTCATGTTTATATGCTTATTGATATAGCTTATGTATATTTATTTATATGTTATCGCAACTATATATTAATTTATATATTTTTTTTACAAATAAACTAAGTTTTTAAACGCTATTCACTTCTTTTAGAAATTCGAAACAAAATTGTTTTTTTCTGAATAATTTGCCCAGAATCCTGCTAACATAATAAATGTGAGAGTTTGTATGTTTTTTAATCATGCTTTAATGACTGAACAGAATTAGATGAAATTTCTCAGTATCATAGTTCATGCATCAGAATAACATGTTAGCCATAATTTTTAAGGATACTAACTTTTACTTGCGGCTTCGCTTTCGTGATCACAGAACGGATTATTTACTTACGGCGAATGGTCATTGTCAACAAGAATGTTAAAGAGAAACTCAAATTCAACTTCGTTTCGGGATCGGACTCGCGAACACGACCGCGGTCAGGATCAGGAGCTTAAGTGAAATCGCTTCATAATAAAGAAAAAGCTCCATCACATATGTTTTCGTCTTAAAAAATATGAGCTCTGCCGGTATGGAATTGAAAATTAGATGGTGATCGTCATTGTGATTGATGACGTTACAAAAGATGAAAGAAATCGTACGATATCCAAGCGAGCGGAGCCGTGGCCAAAAGCTAGTAAATATCTAAAATAGGGCCTTTTTAGTTTTTTTAACACTCGTTCTTGTTTTTCAATAGCAAAAAGATATCCAGTTTGTCCTATTTGCGCCAATAGACGCCCATAAAAATGGCATGAAAATTAGAAGTAATTTAATCTGTGTAATGTAAACTTCAAGGTTTGTAGACAAATTAATGCTCGTCCACACTTCGTTATCGACTGAGCCTTGCTTATAATGCTTTAATTTTTTTTTATCTGCTCGTCAAAGCATTATCCATTCGACACGGTAGCACTAATTGGATAAAGGTACCAAAAAAGAAAAGAAGAGCTTTGAAGAAACAAACACTTTGATAACGGATGTAAGTAATTTCGAGGCGCAAAGGGATTCCCAATTATTGAGATGTGCATTGGATGCGCCGGCGCACGCTGCCCTATCATTAGAGGGCGGTCACTTACACTTTTTGAGCCATCACTCTTGTAGGTTAACGTATATTATGTAACATATTGTTTTGGATGTTATGGTTTTCGTAACGTTTGAACAGCTAGTAATTTATTTTTTTTGTTCACGCTACAATAATAATTGTTTGCCTCGTGTTTTAGAAAAAGTTCGGAAAAATCAACCTTGCATTAGGATTCTCCTACATCATGACAACGCCTCAACACATACTGCTAAACAAACAACTAACAATTTCGGGACGTTAAGTATAGAAATACTGGCTTACCCGTCTTACAGCCTTGACCTCATACCGTGCGATTTTTATTTATTTCCTACAAGTTCGAGTGGCAAAAGTGTTTCTCTCATTGGTTCCATCGAATGCAACGATGTATTGATCTCAAAGGACACTATTTTCAAAACACTAATAGTAAAAAGAACTTGCTAGTTTGTTCAGTTGCTGATTTTCTAAGGACTTTCAGTTTGAACCACGTTTTCTATTG
Source organism: Eumeta japonica (assembly GCA_005406025.1). Taxonomy (NCBI): domain Eukaryota; kingdom Metazoa; phylum Arthropoda; class Insecta; order Lepidoptera; family Psychidae; genus Eumeta; species Eumeta japonica. The sequence continues at coordinate 88,265 of BGZK01001691.1, read as the reverse complement.
TGTGTACGTACGCCACCTAGACAGATAAGGTAGTCTCTATTTACGTCACTATGTATAGTATATGTAACTGGAGACGACCATCGAGGTCCCTTAAAAAAAAGGGACCGCCTACAAAAAGAAATGAGATCTCGTTAAAAAATACAAAATCTTCAAAAACGTAAGTCTCGCAACGCAGTTCTTCCACCGCGAAAAGTTGTGAGGATCTCATATAAAACTAAGTCAGTTACTTCATTTAGTAAATATCTATGGAAGTATCTTTTGAATAAATTTTTTAAGTTCTAAATTCGAAGAAATCAAGCAAAACATCTTATGAACATTTACTTTTCACAAATATTCGTAGCAATTGAAAGACTTAGGATTCTCGTTTAAGTTTTCATGAAAATCATAAGTAAGACCATATACACCATATTTTTACCAAAATTTTAAGGTTCGTATTTTCAGAAATAAGAAGAGAAACTTCAATAGAAAAGAGAAGAGAAATTTTAACAGAAACAAATATTTTTATGACTTCTAACAAACCCGTTCATTTATTATATTACATGACGCATTTAAGAAAATTATTTATTTTTAATTTTTTAATTTGCACCCCAAAATTGTAATTCTTTTATTGATGCTATATGCCCCTAGTTGAGACACCTAATTCAGCATTTCTACTAAAGGCCAATTTTTTCGTCTATTAGATTCAGAGAAAATAAGTTACGACAGACGGACGGATAGACAGACAGATAGATACAAGGGCGGAGTTAAACGGTATCCATTTTTTCATAGTGTGTATAGAAGCCTAATTCTACAACAGTTATGGTGTTGAGTTCCGTATGAATACTAATATAAATATTCAATTTATATTATGTTAAAAATTGTAGTACTTTATAGTGTACGAACCGATATTCGTTGTTGTCCTCTTTCCTTAGGCCTTCTCTGTTGACTGCTATGAATAACTTGTGCAGAATATGCTCAATGGAACAGCATAAATAATTATAGAGTCTATTATGAACACATTACGAAGCTCGTCCGTTCGGAATAATTTGGCCATATGGAATCTAATATTTTATAATTTTAATTCCATTTTATTATTTTTGATGCGGCGAATATTATAATGAAAATGAAATTAGACTCTATACGTGCGAGAGATGTTATAGAAAAGTCATTTTCGCATTGAAAATCGATGTTATCATTAAATTATGTTATTCTAAGATTATTCGCTCGAGTGGGATATAACAGAGTGGAATTTGTTGTTTAGTCCATAAAGTAAAACCTGTAAGGTACGGTGGACTATCGCGCGGCCGCGGCCCGGCCCTATCACGTACATTTAATATCGTAGGCTATTAGCTCGTCGCCGGCCTCCATTACCGCGTCCGTATCATAACACGGGATTATGGGCCGCTTAGATTTTGTACTTTTTTGGTGTGTTCCCGGAGCAAAAAGAAAGGGCCGCGGGCCCGCCGGCGCCGGGCATTGTTCCCCGGGCCATTCGTCGCACTTCATGCTATTCACATTCAAATTAAATGCCCTCCGCTGTACAAAATTAATTTGTCTTTTGTCTTAGTTCGGGCCGAGATGATCCCGCTCGGCGGACACGTCGCGGCACAGCGGGCGGCGCGCGTGCGCCCGACGCTCGTCCCGTCACATTTTGTATGAGAAAATATCGTGATTGGCCGACCGGCTCATCGATATAAAGTTCGAATCGCAAGCCATATACCTGAAATTCCAAATATAGTTTACTGTTCTGACGTGGGCGTGCCTATAGGGGAGGAAAAAACTCAAAACTAATATTTTGACACCATTCACATGAAAAATTAAATCGATATTAATTTCGTTTCATATAGTACGAAATAGGAATCAATCAGCATATCTAGTTATTTTACGCGCACGACGTCTAGTGATCTGTATAAGTTTATGCTAACAGTCGAGTAAATTTTTTGGGTAGGATAATTTCATTCCATCTATACCTACTGGTACTTTTGGTTCATTACATCTGACGGCGCGTGTCATTGGCTTGATTGCAGACTGATGCATTAATACAGAGCGACCTGGGTAAAAATAAATTAAGATCGAGATTTTTTTGTTGAATAAACGAAAGTTCTATGTCAAATATATTTTATAATATGAAGCTACTAAATGTAAACTTATGGCATTCAGGTGACATTTTATCTGAGAAAATATTCGCGGCAGTTAGGAACTGTAAATACTAGAAATAGAAAAATTGAACTTTGAAAAAAAGACGAGAAATCTAGAAGCAACGTACGTAGAGGTTAACCTCGGAAAATTATCTTCAATAACGTTTATATAATATAAATATTTGTTTGAGCATATAAAATATTCTATATTTTAACAACTAGTCTACTATTAAAAAAATTTTCAACACAGAAGTTTACCTATACACAAAAAATGGATGTTATAATTGTGTTTAAAAAAAAAATGTTTTAAACAGTTTCAAACACTATTCATGCTATATCAATTTTAAATATTATAGCAACGCCCAGATTGGCGTTTGTATCAACCCGGCAATCGTAATAATATAGTCATGACCCGAAAACATCTCTGAGGTATAATTCAATTCACAGCGGAACCCGAACCGTTCATTACTTATTTATCTAGTCGGATTGCTCTGACTCCATTTAAAGTGTACTCGAAAACGAGTGCGAGGTGAAATCGTACACCTGGGGCTCCGTATGTCGCTTAAATACATATATGAATAATAAGTATTGCGAATTTGCTCACACAATTGTGAAATATATACCCGCTTTCGTTTGTATATCCTTACTTGTATAAAAAAATTAATTATGTTCAAGTGCAACGTCGATCTGGGATCGGAATCGCTATCGGAATTAGAATCGGCAGCGAGAGCGAGATTTACTCATGATTAAAAAAATGACCAACCAGGATCGAGGTCAGAAGGGGAATCGAAATGAAGAGCAGGATAAGGATCGGCATTGAAAACGGGACCGATACGGGGATAATGATATGCAGCGTGATCTATTAATATAAAAGACGAAACAGTTCATTCCGTGCGGACGGAGTCGCGAACGAAAGTCATGAAACAAATTACGAGTGTGTGATTATTCCTTACTGAAAACAGTTAAGCATTTTTAGGGAAAGCGATAAATGGTAATATATCCCATCGATTTATTTATCAAGCAGACAATGCGCAGTTAACGAGGAACGCACCGCGGAGCGGAACCCGAAATTTAATATTTAACTAACTGCCAACGTCAATGCGGCGCTGACGGGCGACGACGCCGCTATGAAATGGAAGTGTTTCGCCAAAAAGAATGAGAAGTAAGAGTGTCGGCGCGGCCGGCGCGCGCCCCGCCCCGCTAATGGCGCGTCTTTAGTTACGTGTAATTAAAAACTCAAACATCGACAACTAACAAATTACGGCGCGGCCGTGACGGCCCATGAATCACCTGTCCGGCGGCGGGCGCCGGCCGCGTCAATTAAACTGTTATTCCGTATGGATTACAATATTGTCTCGGTTCCACGAAATCGTACGGTCCGGCCGCGCTCCGGCCGGGGCCGGTCGCGGTCCGTCTCCGGACGCCGCGCCCCGAGGTAAGGCGCGCGCCGGCGCACTATCAACAGCGTTCAGACGTGTCGTACTTTGAGATGTTTTGAAATAATAAATCCCGACATATTATCTTTGTTGAACGCATGTATTTGACAAGTTTTCATTCTCTCTTTATTCTTAATGCTATTTATTTATTTACGGTTAGTCTTACTTTTGTATCTACTATTAGTAAAACTGTCATGTACAGGTAATATGTTCAAAATCATAATTATTTATATGAAAATTTTTTGCTAAATGTATATGTATGTTTTATGTGTATTTATAAGATACGTCTAATAAGATCAAATGCAAATAGAAGTTCTTTTGCTATTTTTTTGGGGCGAATTTCGCCGTGGGCAGTCCGTTCGTATAAAGGCCCCCCGACATTATTTAGGTTTCTAGATAGAAAAAAAAAAACATAATAAAAACTTTTGGAGTTACTAATAACCATTCGCTTTTAACAACTCTTTTTCAAAAAATTTACTTAAAATTTGTATCGAAACCTTCCAAAATAAGTTTGATAAAATAAATGCTTATTTTTTCATGCATATGTTATTGCTTAATTGTAAACTTAAAATACAATTTCGTTAAGACATCGGGCCAGTGCTAGTGTGTATTAGGACATACTTCTGATACTTTGTTCTTAAAGTAAACCTTTTACGTTGTGTGATTAATAGATAAATATTATTTCTTTGGTGAGCTACTTTTATCTGAGGGCAAGGCAGTACCCCCGTCAAATCGACCAAGGGCAAATTAAGAACCTAGATTGATAACATTATCTCCCTAACAGTAACTTTGATGTGGTTTTTATCAGGTAAATAAAAGTATGAAAACTAAATAATGAAAACTCGATATTTGTATAAAACGCATTGAATAAAAGTATCATTGAATGTATCGGAATATCGAAAACTATAATCTTTTTATTTAAGCTCTGAGAATATAAAAATCTCCAACAGGAATAAAGCGCGTTGTAAGTCACAGGACGTGTTCGTGGTATGGCGGGGCTGGCGGGGGGCGGGGGGTGCGCGTGCGCTGGCCGGGCGCGCCTTAATTAATATTCGGTGACTGGGCGGTATTAATGAAGCGCCGCGGTCGCGAACGCTAATTATTCGGGTCCGCGCATTGTGGTCGCTTGCGGTCGCGCCGGACCGATACCCCTCACGGCTTTTTGTTCTTAGAACTATTGTTGCTTACGAGTTGTATATAATTATCGTTGAGTCATATTTATTTCAACGGATGTAAACTATTATAGAACTCTGTAACGCACGTTTGGTCTTTGATGTTGTGATGAAATCACGTTACTAAAAGGAAATACTTGCTAACTGTGCGAAAAATTATTTCTTATAGTTTCGACTGGATGGCAAAAGAGGCGTTCGATCAACCTTCATTCGTCTAAATATCATCAGAGCCTCTTACCCGCCTCTATTCAATATAGCTCTTTTACAAGGAACACCGTTTTTATGGTTTTTTCATTGAAAGGACAAATCTGTAATCACGCTGAGTTGACGAGTGCAGGCAGGCGATGTAAATAAATAAAGTTCCTACACCTGAGTATACTTACTTGGTAACGTTTTACAGTGACTGTACAGTTTGAAATAATATAAACTTGTCTAAGAAAAATCGAGACGGAGCAGCGATGTATTTGTAACGATAAATGTTGGATACTTGTGTACAGTGCAAATTGCGTCTCAAGCGAATTCTAATACAGATGTTTATCGCAAAGGTATCTAATTACATCTTGTATTAAAACAAACTCAACAAATGTTATTATACATGTGTTCAATCTGAGTTACGTACGTAACTTTAATACTAACACGTGATTAAGTAACATTTGAAATTTATTGCTAATCCGACAGAAAACGTGTACTACAAAAATTAATGAAATGGTATTGCTTAGTGAGCTTTTATTTTAATAGTTTATTAACTAAAGCGCGCATATAAATAAACTATTTATTTCATTCATTTTTATTTCTACTCCGTAGGCATATCTGAAAAGTCAGCGTTACAAAGGTTATGTTGTTTATTTTAAGTTATATTGATGGCGTTTAATTTGTATATTGAGTATTCATATATCATCAAGTAGTTCACTAGGTATCGGCTAGATTCGATCATTATACATAGCGCACACAGTTAAAAACTCCATGGTGGGGGTAGTGGCAAATTAGTGCGTGCGCTTTGCTATACAAATTTGTGGTCAGTTAAATTCGCTGTGCCACAACGAATGACTTGCATTGAACGGTTTAAGAAATTTCGGCGCTCGTGATGACTATAGAAGTTTGCTAATAAGCGACGGTAAATTAATAAAATAATGTTTTAACCTTTCCTATGTCGCTATTAATCACTCTCCGATCACATTATGCTACGTGCACTGTGTGCGACAACACAACCGTATGACAAAAAAAAACCATCAAAAGTTTGTCTTTAGGTTTGTCCCTGATTTTGACGTGGCCACGCTCAGAACACCCTCGGCCGCGTGAATAACACGGCCTAGCCCGTTTTTCTGCCAACGAAACGCTCGATATGCAAAGACGCAAAAGCAATTACCATTTCGCTGGATATATTAATAATAAACGCCTTCGTATCATAAACTGCGCAAATGATATTGTAATATAGAAGTAGGAGCGCAACGGCGCGGGCCCCGGGCGCGGGTGCCCCGCGCGCCGCCCGCGGGCCGCGCGCGGGCTCGGAACCTGTCCCTATCAATCCGGCGCTCTTGTTGCTCGTGTTAAATAAAAACCTCTTTAAAAATACCAGCGGCGCGGGCGACGCGGCGCGGACGGTACGAGCGCGCTGACACTTGTCATCGGGCCGCTCGATCCTTTATATTTGTCTTTGAAATGTGATGACAGTCGTACAAATTACGGGTACAAATCTGTGCGCCGTTAATAATGCGCTATCCGGAGAGCGTGATGGATGCGTCCGCCCGCGCCCCGCGCGCCCCGCCGCCGCCCTAATTAGTGGGGAGTACCGCACGGGCCGTCCTGCGAGAGACTGGCTCGTCGGACGACACGTGTAAGTTTTTAAGTTTTGCTTATCGGGTGTGCTCTAACGACAACATGTACATTGGAAACGATTAGTGAGCCGAAATCGTTTACCTATTTTTGCGAGAGCAGCTCTATTACATTCGCAAAATTGACAATATTGTATTCGCTAGAGGCTGTAGTAAAGATTATGTTCGAAATTCCGTATAAAGCTCTACAAGACAGTACTGTGAACTGAGTCTTTTCATAGAAATGATTTCTTGCGGTACGTAGAGAGAAGAGCTTTGTAAACTCACAATTGAGGTGTTGGCCTGCGATCGAAACTTCTGACACGATTTTGTTAATACATCTCAACAAAGAATGCAATGTCTTTATATACGTAAAATATGTGTAAAATATTTTGAAAAATGTTGAATTTTGCTAACAGAAAAACAAACACGATAATTAAAAAAAAACTCTCTTATGCATTTACTTATTGGTGAAGATCTTACCCGCTAAACTTATTTGCACTGAAAAAAAAAATTGGTATTTCCAACCATAAGTTTGAATAACATAATGAATTTGCGTTGTTAATTTTAAGCGAACCAATATTTTGGTTGTCTTAACCAACCTGTATATTGGTCCGATTGATCCGATTGGTTAAATCACACATATTATTTGTTAATATAACGAATTATTCAGTTATTACAACAAAATATATTTAACCAAGCCAAATTCGAACTTGGTTAGAATTTTTTTTTTTAATGTGATGCGCTACAAACGTTACGATATTGAAAACTTCTTAAGAGCTACCGAAACAGAGAACAGTAAATATTTACTTTTCTATCATTGCTCTCTATTTTGACTCTCAAAACTTTATTTTTATGGTAGATTGATATGGTATTTAGAACTACAGTAGATTTTTCTGCAATTCGCACCAGGATCCAGTGCCAGCAAGTTCGACTGTTACGAGAATTCTCCGCGTAATCTCGATTATATAATCCTGATAATGGGTTCTCAACGAGCCAAATCGAGCCGACGGTGATCTAGCGAGTAATAGTTCACAGATGACTAGTAAATCGCAAAAGTGTTATGGCGCGCCGCGCACGGCCCCCATTGTTGTATGCAATTTACCGCCGCCGCTTCAATCGCTGAAATATTTTGTGCAACGCGCATGTCCAATTGCTAACGAGCCGAACGCGACGAGCGAATGAATTAAGGGTCGCGATCAAAGATTAACAGAGATCCCACGGTTATGCATCTTCTAGGCCGTGCGCGTAGGTAGAAAGCAAGAAATGCTGTTGAAAAGGATTTAGACCTATTTAATACATTTTTATAGTGTTTTAAAAGTGGACATACACGAGTGCCCTGACGTCAATAATCAAGTTCATTACACATAAAATCATCACTTATACTAGCTGTCGATTACGATGGTTAGAGAAAATAGAAACAATTCTCAATTAAGCAATTTTTTTGATCTGTTTGTTTTTTTAGTAACAAAATAATATACATTTCTGTAAGCACTCACGAAGTCTCGACATTTTAATTACGGCACTCGAGTGACATTTACTCATTTTTTTGAACATTTTGAACAAACGTAATCTACCTATTTACACTACCGTAAAAACATAATACGTGGCAGAGCGTCAGGCAACTTCAAAAGCGAGAATTAGCCGCAGCTATCCCGTCTAATGGATAGCCGCACGTGTGTGCCGCATTGTGCTCCAGCCCGGGGGATAAGCTCGAGCCGAGTACAAAACTGTGTAGAGATTTTTAAATCTATGGATTTAAACATACGCCTATGGATAACTCCGATATCAAGGGGATATTCGACGAAAATTATAAACTGAAAGGTGTCATTTTGAAATGTCAGTTTTGAAAATGGCTATTTGTCGATTCCTTCAATATTTCATAGACGCCTGAATGTTAAGAGGTGCACGTAGTTTCAGACGATCCTGAATCGCCTCCATAAAACCCATTCATGACCGTTATATCGCCGAGCTTGCAGTTCGGTGTTGTTAAATAAAAGTATAAAATAACATAAATAATGTATTTAATTAAAATAAATACATTAAATTAAAGTAACTCAATAATGTCTCTGAGCAATCGTATAGTATCAGCAACCTATAGACGGATAGTTGAATAGCTATATTGTTAAGAATTTATTGGCAATACGAACATCCCACGCACGTATAATACAAATACATATTCCTCGTGCCCGGGTTGCATCCCATCATCAACCCCGAAAACAAATCTTTCTCAGAAAAGGTCCCACGTGAAAATGGTTGTAAGCATAGCCGGTATTAAAGAGTATTGGAAAATAAGCACATGGATGGACCGATGAACTGTTTATAATTATTACCCAATGCAAATTTAAAATGCTCTATGTAGAGGCTACAGTTTGAAATAAATAGCATTTTGGTATCTGTAGTCGCTGTATGCAGAAACCATTTATACCGGTTTTAATATTTGAAACACGATTCAGAGTGGTTTTATGCAATAAATGATTCATATAAAAATGATATAGAATAATTTTCATTACATGACAGTCAAACACTTATAATTTTTGTTCTGATTGTACACACATATCATAATATCATTTGTTACAATAGTAAAGCTTACAACGCCTTCTCGCCAGTGCTCATCGTACTACGTCCCTTCCGGGCATCGGAGCGCCCTTTGCCCTTTCACAAATGTTACACTCGTACGTGTTCCTTTTCTTCGTATACTATAAAAAAATTATATCTGCATATTTAATTAAGTGCACTATTATTGCACTCAGCATCTCAAGTTCAACATATACGATAACAGAAATGGTATAAGGAAAATTATGGGAAAATACTTTCCATTAGTCAACGATAAAAAACAAATTGCGGGTAAGATAACGCGAACTGAACTTAATTTTTGGGTATAGTTATTTATATCCGATTTTCAGTCAAAATCGAATGCCGATTTTAACTTAAAGTTAATAGTGTTCAAATTTTCCTACGAATTACAATTTCTTGTCATTTTGAAATTTCACTCTTATTTACAAAATAATTATAATTTCAACAAAAAAAAAATCAATATTAAATACACAACCCATTGGAGTTATTAGGTATATGCTGCCTTAGTACACGGGTAGCATATACCTCGAGTGCACATATACGCGCTCCAGTTAGATAGGTCTAACACAATATTTGTGACGTAATCCTGAAAACTTTTTCACCACAAAGGTAAGAACGATCCGTACTCCTTATAGATAGATACCTTCCAATACGCGTTACCAGATCTCATACGACAATCCTCATATTTTCAAGATACGTATTCTACACGACGTGCGATAGGATGTATAACAAATTTATAAATAACAATATCACGAGCAAAGCTCGACGCGACGTCGGCCCGGGGCGCGCGTCCCCGTGATGTATGCTCTAATCCGTGTGAAGTCGCGGGCCGGTTCTATGCACGTCCCGGCATTAAATGAGGCATTAATGTCCTTTGTCGAGCGAGGAGACACAATCCTACGGCGCGCGGGCCGCTCCTACGATATTCGATGTAGGGGGGTACTGTTATAAATTGTTTTTGACTAGTGTGGGTATTTCTCGTACTGCCAAACACGATTCGTGATTTTGAATGTCTCCTATCATAGATTACATATATTATGTGTGACAGTGTGCGCACGCATTTGTGCGTGTGTGTAGAAATAGATACGAAGAACCAAATAGGTGAATAAGTTTAATCTATACATATAATAAAACAGTAGGGAAAAAAATCTGAAAATTAAAGCTATTTGAGAAAACTAGCTCTGGTAGCTAAAGAAGATATCGGAAATGTTAACAGAGTACATTTCTGTCAACATTTATTAATTATTAAAAACTACTGAACAGAGTTTGATGAAATTTGGTATGGTAATAGTTTCATACTGAAATAACTAACAAACAGAAGAGCTTTATCCTGTGTCGCTGTTATTTTTTTTCATTATGTATTTTTTGAATGGAATAGAAATCTAGAATTAGTAGCAGGGCTAGGATTGGAATCGAAAACACATACAAGATCGGGATCACGGTTGACAGAGTTATCGGTCGATATAAAAATTAAAAGAATTAATTTGGTGTCCACACGGGCAGAGCTGTTAGCGAAAGTATGGTTTTATATTAATTATATTTTCCCTTTATTTGTTGAATAAAAGAAATGCCGAGATTTATTTTAAAAAAACCGCTTAAGTGTATATTATAATTTTATTTATCGACTGATAAGATTACGCAATACTTAACTCGAAAAATATTTATGCACATGAAATTTATACAGAAATTACTTAGCGGTAGATTTTCTATACGTCACCTATCGTTCTCGCCAATCATGCGCTTTCATGCATAAATGTATGCGGCTTAGTGTACCTTTTACTTCTAAACAACGAAACACTCCATAGCATCCGTATGCGAGAAGCGTATTTGACTTCACAATCACTGGCGGTTCATCAACATAAGACGAGCGTCGGGGCTTGCGTGAATCATACCACGCATAGCAGCGACAGGCGAGCCTACCGCTAAACTTCGCCATCCCGGCGCTGTACAGCGAGCGACAACGTCCTACGAACTCGTTTTCCGTGTCGCTTCAACGGCTGCGTAGTCAACGCCGGCGCCGGCGCACGGGCGATGTCATTGTTCGTCGACGCTTTCCCATTATAAGCCTTAAATGCCTACTATTTCATCGGTTTCAACACTAAAATAAAAAAAAGAAAGATGTGAAATTAACTCCGTCCCGTCCCGGGCATCGGTTATACGATATCACGGACAATAAATTATTTTGTCACGTATTTTGATACTTTATAATAGTCCGTAGACAATAAATAGAACCGTAGAAAGATGGATTCGTTTATAACGCCGGGGCGCGTCGTGCTTTGATATCTCTAACAAAGAGGTGTAAAATTTCTCAGTCGAATTTATAAGGCAATATTGGGCTAAACTGCCTGTATTTTAGTTCCGGCGCGGCCGTCGCCGCTTGTGGGAACACGTGCGTGTAACCGAAGCGTCCACGATAGATTAAGAGGTGGTAATTTGACATTGATTTAGGTAACGTTCGGGTCGCTTTCGTCGGTGGATCGTCCCTATGATGCAGCGGATGCTTTTCTTTTATTTAACGTAGCGCTGTGCTTTTAGTCGGTCAGTAACAGAGGTACGGATTTCATAATAAGCTTTTTTAAATTCGACATTCATTTATGTTAAATAATCTAAATATAAAATAATAATATAAAATTTAGAACATCTCACTTCATCTAGAACAGATTATTGAAGAAATACATACTTTTTCCTTCATAAAAATAATATGAGATTTATAAGAAAAATTAGACTAACTGAAAAAAATAACAATTTTCGTATACTTCAGTATTTAAATTCAAATTTCAATAACGCGCGTCTACTTCCGCTATTACATAACCATTTGGATAACCAACTAAATCACTCAGCGAATTTGCCTTCATTGATATTTCACGTTCACCATTTTGGTTGATCGACTAAAATCTAATATGTTGATTTATTTTGTTGACTTAGTTCTAAAAAACTAAAATAATTGCAATAGTGTCTACACGCGGTAGTATTGCATCGCATCGACTACATCGAATAAAAAAAATCTATGGCATTCCTCTTTAAGGACCACAAAGAGTGATTCGATAGGTACCTGTATATGTACATGTATCCGAGTCGTACAGAGTAAAATCGATATGTCAGTCCACTTTGAAGTTTATATCGATATCACGAAATGTCACTACGCGGAAATATGAACTAAGCCATTAGTTTACTCCCACGACTCGACTCTCAAATCCGATAGGTTTCAGGTAGTTTTGTACCAGATTGAGTGCCTTATAAGGGCACTGCGTTCTTTATGACATAATGCGCGTGTCGAGGGCAGCGACGGCTGCGGGGCGCGCGGCGAGGGCGGGGGAGGCCGCTGATGTCATCGGCTCGTTCATGTTGTTTTCCGCCGGTCGGTGCCGAGTGGGCGCGGCAACGAGTTTAAGCTGTGTTCACAATGAAAAAGTGAAAAAAAACATATATAAAAAATGTAAGATTGTTGAATATCGGCTAAGCAGTTAGAAAGATATCGCGGATCGAACATTTTCCTAGAAAGAAAAATGGTCGTCCAGCATAACTCGGAGGTATTACGTCAGATCGGGTTGTGACACATGGCACAATTTTTCGGACGTTTGATTCGCATCGAAAGCTGCAAACGCAGAGATTATCGTTTAAATAGTTCCGGAGTTGTTGCTATGCAAAAGAAAATAGGTTTTAGTAGTTTTTTTTTCAATATAACTCGGCCACCGTACATCCGATTGGCCTACGAGAAATACCTAAAATTAATTTATTTATATGCGGTATATAAAGAGATATCTCAATAGGAAAAATAAAAGAATGAATTCTATCTCTATCCGGGCCGAGTCGTGAGCACAGCAAAACTATTGATATTGAACATATTAAGGACTTACTCAAGAAGTTAACAATTTATGTTAGTGTACATTTCTAAATTTTTGGTTTGACAATATATTCGAAAATAAAATTATAATTAACATGGGAATTGCGTAAAAAACTATACTGAATATTTCTTGCGTTCGCAGAAAAATTAAATGAGCAAGCCTTACAATAGTCGCATATGACGTGTAATATCTGACATCTCACCTTGGCAGTAAAATTTACTTAAGCACTAACAATATATCCTGAAAAAAATGATCTAGCTATTATTTGATTATTCGTAACGAACAATCAATCAATAACTGATTATGATGATTTTTTGTAACGAAGAATAATTCTTTTCAATGAAAATTGTATTTTACTTAATTAACACTACGTGTAATGCAATTTTTTTATTGAAACAGATATTATTGTCAATTCGAGGACTTATCATAAATAAAATATGAGAAATAATTGCTATTCCAAAGTATAGTAAGTAAAAGTAATACCATTGTTAATTGTAAAAACATTTCTATGTGTGTTCATTTCAAGCTTAGGTTTATCATTTAAAAAAGCTATTAGCGGTTCAGCTTCTGGTGAACTGAAGTTTACGTTAAAATCACTACTTAAAATCATGGGAAGGGAGTAATAGATTTTTTTTAAAGGGCGGAACCACCTTCGATATGTAGTGAAAGTTTGAAAAGCAGAAAATCTATTATTTTTTGTATTTATAACTTTGAACACGTAACATTTGGCATTAATGTGTAATTAAATTATAAAAATTTTTTTTAGAGATTAAATAAAACATGGAGTGATTTTCTGAACCTTGGTTAAAAAAACTCTTTTCAAACTTTTAGAAAAGTCGTTTCGTCGTTAATTTTTTTTAAATCAGCAAAATGAACTTTAATTGACATTTATTTTTATTTTATTATAAAGTTTGAAAAGATTATACATTTTGGGTACAATTTCAAATACTCTATAGTAATAGAATACGAGTCAAAAAGGTAACATAAATACGATATCGTGGGGTTGGCAACATTGATCGATAGTATCAATATCTCGGGACATGGATTAGTACCATCTGACGGTCAACTCTAATTCTTCGTGCGCTCGTTGGTCTTATTAAATAGCGCGCGCTTCCCTTGCTTCCTGTTAAGTACTCTCTTCCATCCCTTTTCACGAAATCTATCATATAGATTGCAGGAAAGCGAAAGAAAAGATGTTACATATCAAAAAAAAAACAACGAGTTTTTATTGTCATTGATTTAAATTAAACATAAAAAGGCACCCAATCAGTGTGAACACACTACAAACATAAAAGTTATGAATGAAATAATATTTTGCAAGAGCGGATGTTGCGAGGCTACCCGCCGTCGAATTAGGTCTAGAGCCTTATGGAGCCTGATGAATGAATGCAGAGATAAGTTCTCCCCGCCACCCAGCCCCCCACCCGTAGCTTAGTCGCTTTATCTCACTACTATTCTTCGTAAGTCGGTAGCTACCAACATTCAAGTATCATATCCATGACATAGAAAAAAGAATATGTGTCTACCTACCATTTGGCTAAGATACGAATGTGATTATTTATACATCCGTTTTGTTAAAAATTTAAAACCACAATTAGGTAGACGTACCTATTATTATATATTACTCAGTTACGCTAACCACAACGGCGCCGGTTTGTGGTCACAAATTGAAAAACAGCTGGAGGAAGAAATATTTATTGCATTGTACAGCGATACTTCTCAACGTGCTTTTTTCTTCTTTTATCACTTTTGGTTTGAATTTTAATATATATATATATATATATATATATATTTTACAAAAATTATGCATATTAATCTTTATTGAAATATCTATATTATTAAACATCTTCGTTTTTAGGAATTTCAAAATTTTTGCATTTTAGAATTAAAACGCCAATTTTTTATGCATGTATAGCATGTACACTACTTACAAAAGGGCAGCTGCTTTACCAATTTGATAAAATGATTTTCATCTCCTTGAAAAATTTAAGATTTCGCACCTTCATACAGTTTGAAGTAAGTAACTTGAAACAGATTCGAAAACCTAGAACGCAGTAAAAGTTAAATTTAATAGTAGAAACAAAAAAGTATTCTTGAATCCCATAAACAGTATGGATAACGTGCGTTCAAGTTCAGCTGGTGAGTCAGCTTAAGTCAACAAAGTATTTGAAAAGCAACCCGAGGTCGAACAGGAATATAAAATGGCTGGAGTTTCGCCGTCGATGCAAAGCTACTGAAAGCTAAGTTATATGCGGCTACGGAATACACTCGACGCCAACCGCCAGCACTATTTGGTGTACGGTCAGACAACTTAATGAATTATATGTACATATTTGTAAAACAATATTTTCGCATTCTCTAAGTACGTCGTAAAAAAGATAATGTATATTTATATAGATATTAAAAATAAACTTTATTTACATATATAAATAAACAAAGAAACACATTACAGTTATTCGCTAAGAAAAATAGAGTTCAATTCCATATTCAATTGTTATAATTTCTTCTTTTACTTTATTGATAATTTTACACATAGTTTGTTTGTCAATACATTTGTTAATCAGTAGTTACCACTAGGTTTATAATTATCAAACGTTGTCATCATTAAACAATAAAAAGTAATTAAATTAAAAATGTAGTAATATTTTTCTTTTGAAAAAGGAAATCTAGGACTGCAAAGAAATCTGGAATATGTTTTTAAATTAAATACTTTGAATATTATTATATAGTATTGTCTCTTAGGGGCCATCCATAAATTACGTCATACATTATTCGGTCAACGAAATGTGACAATGCGCGACAAGAAGCAGGTCAAAAGCTTTGTGACGTCAAATCCTAAATACGAAAACAAAAAAATATTTATGTCTTTTGTTTTGTCCAATATTCAAATTACATATTTTGACCAAAAAAAAATATAAAAACTGTTGTTTTCATTTACGTGTGACCGCCTGTGTAAATGGCGGGGGTGGGGGGGTCAAAAACCTTATAATTTATGTGACGTAATTTATGGATGGCCCCTTATTGAGTATTTTTTTTCCTTGTCTCCGACACTACTGATCTTAAAACGTTGAAATTAATGCAAAATATAAACTTAACTCATACTTCAAAGAAAAACCAAAACAAAAATCGTAAACCCCTGTTTTGTTCATAATGCATTGTTTAATTTCTCGAAGGACTAATGCAATAATTTGTATTGTACGAATTATTCTACGAAACCCTTTCAAAGTGAGCTTGACTAGGCTTGGTTTGTCATTTGGTTAAAAGATAGTTTGAATGAAATAGTGCGTAGTTATATTTGCAATTGCAATAAATAAAGTTGCAAGATGGTTTAATATAAATTTTAACCACATTTATTTGAATAATTTTAATGAACAAATTAAATACATTGTTTTCCTGCTAATTGGTTTAAAGTTTATTTAGATAATTAAATATATTTGATATTTTAATATTTCTTTTGTTTGCATTTTTTTATTGTCTGATCACAATATGAAAAAAGTATTTTTTTCAAGATTTATTGTTATCGTTTCTTTACCGAATTTTAAAAATATTATTTCTCATTAATTAATTAATAATGTAATCAGTAAAAAAAATATCTCAATGAATAATAAGCCACATTTATTTAAAAAAAAAATAAAGAAAATGGCAATATAAGGTATAAGGGCAAAAGAATTATAAAGAATCTTGATGGTGATATTCATTGAAACTTTTACTCCAACCCTGATTCTGATATCATCAATACTCAAGATGTTCTTCCTAATCAGCCTCTATGTTATTTTCACTGTTACCGTCTTTCTCTCTCTCTTTCCTTCTCTTTTACCCTCTTATTCCATATCCCCCTTCTTCTTCTCTTTTTATTTTTCTTCTTCGCAAGCCTTATCTTTTTCTTTTAACCTTCTCCCTTACCAAGCAAAGCAAGTAAGTTGAACATGAAGGACAAACAAAAAAAAGATACTGATTTTTAAGTTATTTCTTTTTACTATAGTTTACACCCAATGTATCGGCATATTATTAGTTTATATTTTATGCGGCAATGGCTTTGACAACTATTGTAAATTGCATCGAAATTGGTTATGTCGTTATGTTGTCTAATCGTAACGACACATACAGACAAACATACATAAAGAGTAATTTATATTTTGCGCGATTTTGTGTGTATTATTATATCAATAGATACGGCAACTGGTACTGAAAACAATACCGTTCCTTATTTTTTCATATTACTATATCAAACAGTTAATGGCAAAAATTGGATTAACAAATACACAGAAATATTTTTTTTTTATTTTAATGTGTAAAATCATCAGTAAACTAAAATAGAATCTAAAACGAATCGACTGTGAAATTTAACGTAAAGCTTCATCCATGGCAGATAACCGTAAAGTCACGGATATCGTCTCCTAGAAAGGATATTTATATGATTGCCTGATTGACGCAGTTGGTAGTGACTTTACCTGCTGCGCTGGAGGCGTGGGTTTGCTTCCCGCACAAGAAAAATATTTATTTGGTTAAAGATTAACGTTGGTCTTGAGCCTTGGATCTTTCTATGTGTATTTATTTGTATCAATTATCTGATATCTATAGTACAAACCTTGCCGTTTAGTTTAGGACCGAATAGGTGTGTGTGTATACGCCATATATTATTACTATCTAGACAAACTTATCTTATATATATTATTATTCAGACAACACCTCTGTCGAGACGTCTACAGCGCATATGGACACGATGAAGACCCATCATCTAAACTACGCAGCGTATGACACCGTCGGCCGTGGTGGACGACGACTCTCGCTGCCGGCCATAGTGTGCAAACGTTGATGGGTGGTGAATTTTCTGTAAACAAGTCATGTTGCGGAAGAAAGTAGCGAAACGAGAGCATGAAATAGTTTCTCGTTAAATATCCGCCGTCAGTCTATCAGGCCTAGAAGAACTGCTTATGTGCTCATCAGACCCCCCTATTTACGGGTCAGTTCGAAGGTGTTGAACTTGGGGAATGAGTCTTGTTGGTCAATGAGCTCGAAGTAGCTTAGCGTCTATTTCTACACGCTGGGTTCTTTGACCGTCAGGATGGATGCGTCAGGAGGATCCGTTTTCTTACACATCTGCAAGAAAACGGATACCTTGTTGCAGAGTGAGCCGTTCGCCGTTGGGATAGCATATGAATGTGTGAGCGTATCCAAGATCCCAGCGCAAAATAACGAGAAGGACATCGTGGGGTTCCGTCGGTAGAAGTCTACAATAACCCGGCCGTTCTCAGGCGCCAGGTATTTATTAGGTGACTCATGTAAAAAAAAATGGAAATGGTATCATGTTACTCTATCCCTAATAAAAAAATATTGTAAATTATCTACCGAACCCACACCTGAGATGTCAAATAACAACGTTGTGAATTCGATGTTCGATTAGGATCGTGAAAAAGATACGCATATGTATATTCGCTTCGTAGGCTAATAATATCGATTTATACTGCGAATTTTGTCATCATTTTTGAGTCATCAGTTGAGCCATAAATATCTTCATTATTGGTTCTATGATAAGTTTATGCATGAATATATATTAAGCCAAATCCGAATGTTTATGCGCCGGCGTTAATTTCGCATTCATAAGTATCTATAAATCGGGAATTTATTTATTTTTCATACTATTTGGATGGCATTACTATGATTAAAACACCGAACGACCACATTCAAACTTATGCGATCAGTGACGTCGTAGGTACTAGAGCGTTTCCATATTTTATGTATAGGTTTTAGGCGTAAAACAAATACGTATACAACTTTTACAGCCCGATAGGAATTGTCGTTAAGAAAAATTTGGTTATAGTTAATACCGATCTGTAATAAAATCAAATCGAGCTATGAACACTTTCACATTAAGTAAGTATACCGATTCGGTTTCATTTAAGAAAAAAATCAACCATATATATTATACAGCTTCTGAAAAGAAGCTGAAAAAAAGCACACAACAGTTGGACAGACATCGAATTTTAATAGTATTAAAATAGTAGAGACGAACATGTTTTAATAGCAGAGAGAGTGATCGTGGATTACACGGGAATAATTGATTACTGTTCTAGGTTATCTGTTTAAAACTAGGCAATTTGTTACTTTGTAGGACAAAACTTTGGCTATATAATCTATTAAATCACCTAATAAATAGCAGCCAGTGCTATGTATTAGATGATTGATTACACACTCACGTCACGCTACTCCACTCGAAAATGAAAATAGAATTAAACTAGACCAACCGATGATCTCCTACACGAACCCAATTTAATTTTATTAGAATAAAATTGTATATTTTCTAAGAAATATAACATTGACGTTATTTCATTATGTGACTTGATTGGATAGAAAGAAATTGGCTACGCAAGAATGTGCTTTATAAAATTCGATAAGATTTTTCTTGTATTTATATGCAAAGCATTATTCGAAAAAAATCAATACGTGTAATATGCGTATATACAATACTTTCTATATACAGTTCTTTTTATATTTACAGGGGCTACAACAGTTGTAGATTAGAAGTATATATATATAGAAGTATATATATATATATATATATATATAGAAGTATATATATATAGAAGTATATATATATATATTGAAGTATATATATACTTCTAATAATTTTAATTTGCTTCGAAAAATTTTTGTTTAGAAAGATTTGTATATATATATGTATATATAAAAATACAAATCTGCCTAAACAAAAATTTTTCTATGATTGGTAGAATAAGAAGAAAATTGCATAGGTACTACATAGATATAAATCAATATAGACAAACATAGAAAATCCACTGTAAAAAATAATCACATCATACAGATTTTCGCATACCACTAATTATAAAAAGTTTTGCTGTAGCTTTTACAAAAACTTATATAAAGTGAATTTGAAGAAGTGAATGCAGAATTTATATAGTCGCAGTCAATAATAGTGGCGACGGAGCATCACACCGGCCGGCCGCGCGTCGGTGGCGCGCCGCCCCTCGCGCCTAACATAAATCTCGATTTGCATAATGCATTCCGAATGTATAAACTTATCTCGGTACGCCCCATGGTGACACGTCTGAACGCAGCATCCGGTATGAAAACGGAGATGTTGTTGCTCAATTGGTGTTTTAATATTGTTATCGAATGCATCTGATAATGCAGTTCTCAGATGATATGATTTATCCGAAGATTTCTGGATGTAAAATTTGGGCTACTTACACATGTACACGCTTTTACAAAGAATATCAAAGATTTATTAACTATATACAGCCGCAACGAAATTTCATGAATTGTAATTTGTACGTATTATACTATAGAGATGGATCAGTAATTAACTATGATCAAGAACCTAGACGTCTTGGGTTTGATCCTGTCCACATGTGAATACACCAACAAGTTTTTAACTTAAGTCCAATTGTACATGCACTCATTGCCTTGGAAATCAAGTTAAGCCGTCGATCCTGTCGTGTACCATATTATTATAATGTATTAACTGATATGTATCTGACCATTTATATTATTTAAAAAATATCATTGTATTAGTTGAGTAAGGTGTCTTTGAATGTTGAAAAACATTTTTTTTTTTGTGTATTTGTTTGTTTGATTGAATTAATTCTTGGAATGCCACGCAAAACTACTAAACTGATTCGACTTTTTTTTAATTAATAACCCATAGTTAAATTGGTTTGTGTAAAAGTTAAATCGGTATGCTTTAACATTAATAAATATAAATATGAAATATTTTAATTTTTATGATATCTACGGTGTTCTAGTTTCTATTCACTTATTAATACGAATATAAGTATTTCTAACGGAAACTGACCTTGCAACGATTATTAAAAATATAATTTATTATTTATTTATATTTCCGAAAGCCTTCATCGTATTTAATAAAAATTGTTGTTTAATTGAAAACTACCATATCAAAAACCTTTTTACAGACTGGTATTAATAAACTAAATGATTTTAATTTATTAAAACATATAAACGTAAACAAACCAAAACTAATCTTACGTATTTCGTCTTTCAATAATTACTTTATTACGTAAAAAAAAAAGCAATATTAATAGATTAGTTATTGCTTCTAGAAGTCTTTAGAATAAAATAAAATGTATATCTAACAAACATATCAAAATTTGACGCCATAGTTTGATTCTATTTTGACATGATTTTCGAAAACGTTTAGAAAATACAAATTTCAGAAAAATGTTTCCCAGTATTTCATCCTTGATTTCATATGCAAATATTTTTCATAGCTTTACTTAAAGCTGCATGTTTTCCAAAAATGTATTATATTCTGATTACGATACGACAGAAAATATATTACGAAGCGTTTATTACAAGCAAAATGAATCCAATTAGTAGGTGCTTATCTGTTGTCCCGCTTTGTGAGCCGACTTACAGCGTTTTTTCATTGGCCGACACGATAACGACATGTCGTCACCGACATCGCGTCAATGAAATATATAGAACTACCGATAGCGGTTTTTCATCCGCCCGATGTATCTTCGCCAACGGGTTATCATCGGCTACGACATATCGATGTCACGTCGTCTGCCTAGAGAATCGTTATGATACAAATGTGTTATGTAACAATACACCGGACATACAGTATATTTATAATGATTATTAAATTCATAATAATCAATTTTGAATAGGATTCGATGAGTTTTTATTGAATAAAAACATAAATTTAAAAACTTACAAATCCATTTATTATTTATAACTTCTAAAATTTATACATGTCGTCTACTAAGTTTGTTGAACCATCGTGTCTGTCCAATGAAAACATTTGCCAAAAACAGTTTGCGGGTTGTGTGTGTAGTGTAACTGAAAACAATACGACTATTTTCATAATCCTTGTTCGTGTTTTGCCTGTTTGAACATATTAATCTTCAAAGAACAACATCATAGCCTTTGTTCTAACAAATATTGTCGCACAAAAAATTTGTTAATTATTGAGAAATCGCGGGCAGAACTAGCAAGATAATAAATGTATGTACAGCATCTTACTTTCACTGCAGCATCTCACTTTCGTTAGCTTAAATCGGATCTATAATTATTTTTTGTTAATCAAGGTACAGATTTACATGTAACCGGAATAGCTAAGGCAAAATGAATACAATATTCTTTCGAAAGCGTTTTATCTGACTCGCAAACGTCTCGTTAATGCTAAACGAAAGGTTCACAGATAACGTGTTATCGTCACCGGCATCGGAATCCGCCTTCGACTGAAAAAGTTTCAAGATAATGACGGTGTCGTTCCTCTGCTCCGGCGGCGATGCACCTCCACAGGTGGCGGCCAGCCAAAAATGATATTGGATCTCAGTAAAGACGACGTGTGTCAATTAGCATAGCTAGTTTTGCTGCGATCGGCGCTTCGGGCCCGCGGTAATGGAACGTAATTTTATAACATCGTTAAGTGTTTTATAAACATATAAAGTCTCGACGACGATACGAGGTCATCGGCTACGCGGCAATTGACGTTCAGTAATGCTTTGTAGTCGTTACGCCCGGCCATTACAAGCGTTTAATTATTTTACGCTTTTATTGGCCTGCGATAGATATATTAGGAAATTCCTAACAATGTTGTAAATTGGAAAGTCTGTTTATTTTATGCTGTTTGTACGATTTTTAAGCAGTTCAATATTTTATTGAGGTACATGTATTCTATTAAAGTTCAGATAATCAGTAAATTTAACACAATCCTCATTTTTTTAATAAGGTCTAAAATTTGCTTCCTATCGTTTCATCAATATATATATATACGTCCAAATATAAGTTATATATATATATAACGTATATTTGGACTATAAAAAAATCCAAAATATTTTTAAGCACAAGATGATTAACGGTTGGTAAATTTTTTGTTCAAATATTTCTTCAATCTGTCATCAGCTTCATAATGTAATACAAAAAAAGAAGAACATTATAAACAGTGTGCGAAATTGGAAAGGAATTGAGTACCTGTAATAAATTTAGATTCATTAAATTCAGTTGAATGATTTGTTTACATAATAATTACAAAAACGATAATATAAAATGCCTAGGCGACGAACACTGGAAAATTAAGCAGAAAGAAGTCGTAGTAAGTCAAATTGTATCAGACGACTATATTTATATACTTAGAATATTGTTTATGTAGAAGTTTTATAATAAAAGGAAAAGAAAATTAATATTTATAGTAATTTTGTAAACTGATAATCATTATACATAATTTGTGCAAATTCTTCGCACAAGGTACATCTAGTATATATATGTATATCGTAATAGCAGGCTTAGAAGTAAGTTGCATGTGAAGCATCCGCCTCCGTGCTTAGTTTCGCAAATAAAGGTTCGCGTTCGATTTAAAATTAGAATATAAAAGTAGAATAGAATATTCAAATGAGATCCCGCGGATAACAAGTGAATGAAACGTAGGTAGAGAAACATAGAAAGGAGACGACGGCTGATGCTGGAGTGCACAAGCTCCGAGAGCGATAGAAAAGTGGATTGTCATAAGTAATTTGAAAAGTAATCATATTAAGATTCGTAACGAGAGAACATTCAAGAACCGAACAATAAACGGTTCAGAGTCTGAGACCTCTTTTTATTTAAATACTGGAATTCCTAGACTTCATCAAGGATCCTAAAGGAAATCACCCTGAGTTATGCTTTACAATATATATACATATACATACATATACTATATGTATTTAACTGTTAGGTAATAAAAACAACTTAATACACATGACTTGAAAAAATATTATCTAACCCGACGACGATCCATAATGTCGGTAAGCGATCACGTGAAATGAAATGATGCTGTAATGACACTATTGAAAAATAAATCAGAAAGAGGAAATATTATCCTTTGTCGTTTTACTTAGAAAAAGTCGAACATATATATTAGGTTACTGGGACAGCCAATTGTAATGCATTCTATGTCATATCAGTCGTGGTAGGAGAATCACTGCAATGGCGTGCACAGAGATTTCGAACGTCGTACGCAGGGCTAAAAAAACTTACAAATTAAACATTTGTAATATTGTTTCGGCTGGTGGCCCACATACGGCGGGTTGCTACCTTTACTTGACTCTTACCATATGACGTACACATTTATAAAATTAATATGATGGAAAGAAAGGTTTTGCAAGCAAGTATTGGGTTAAAAAATTTCAAAGCTTTTACATTTCTGTAGCGGCTACGACACCCGTTCACATTGTCAATAATCTCGCAAAACATGCGCTTGTAATACAATTGACCATTATAAATACCGCTTTTTCTTTTAGGTCAGTCGCAATGGGGTTCCAAAACAGAGTTATAGATGGTATCAAACTTAGTTCTTTACAGTTCATGAAAGTTTCAAACTTTTAAATTTTTCGAGTACAGTAAATAATGTCACTAATTTTTTTCTAAAATAAAGAAATATTATAAAATGTTTACCTCACAAAATACTTATGCAAACCTATTTTGGGAAAAAAAATAATTCTCTTCACTTCTTAATCAATTTAACCTTATTCTTAAAATATAACGACGAAAATGCGGCAAATTTTAATTTATTTAAACAAATTTCTCCAATACAGGCATGTTTTCCTTCTTTTTCCAATAAATTTATTAAGTAATTACTTAAAACAGTCAATCGCCGGTTCTAAGAAGAACAATAATAACCAAATGGCGAAAATACTCTTTATAATTACGACACATACGAGACAGGGGCTCTGCTTCCAAAACTTAAATATGCGCATACATTCTTACGCCCACAGTAATATTTTTGCTGAGTACTATACTAGTTACGTAACTGATGCACTCTACAAACAAATAAGCAAGCCCAAGTTCAGCTTCTGGGCACGTAGAGGCAAAACCGTAGTAGCCCTATGTGTGGTGAATTGATATTATTCACCGCGTCAAGTTAGTTCTTAAAAACTTTAAAAGGTGGCACTCGGGAATCCAAAGCGTTCTGTAGTGGTACCTATACCATGGTTTTTACGATTGATACTTATTTTATCATTTAGCGGCATGTACGAGGGCTGCTATTTATATATCCGGAACCGGTCACATACAGAACGATATTTAAAAAGTAATTACAACATTTAAAAATGAAATCCTTGCCTGTAAATACACTTTGTTTCATGTAATTGTCGATCGTTTTATCATTGTGGCGTCATTTTTAAAATTGCGTGTCTTTATTACCATCGATTTAACTCGTAAAACTTTTCGTGCGATGATTTATTACGATTTTCAGGGAGCGTTAACTGAAAAACAGTGTATCGATCAACTCACTTCGACTTTTGGGGATTAAGCTCGATCAAAAACTACTGTATATCACTGGCTTAATGAGTTTAATCGTGGGTGGTCTATGCTCACTGACGAATTTAAAGGTCGCCCTAAATCAATTGTTGTAACACCAAATATCAATGCTGTGCGAGAAATAACATTGCAAGATCGTCATGTTACATAGCACAAGATAAAGGCGTTCCTGGGCATAAGTATGACGAGCATACATAAGATATTACATGAAAATTTGGATGTAAAAAAATTGTTACCATTAGATTCCGCACAACTTGAGTATTGGTAAAAAATAGGGTCATGTCGATTGGTGTAAAAAATGATAATAAAATACTATAAGGTGCGTCGAAAGCAGTTTATAATATCTACACAGGTGATGATCTGTGTTTATGACCCAGAAATTAAACAACAATTAACGTTGTGGGTGTTCAAAGATGAGCCGAACCTAACAAAAGTAATTCGTGCCACATGCACATTGAAGCAAATGAGTGCCTGTTTTTTTGGTATATATGAGCATATAGTTACAGTACCTATATAGAATCATAAAACGGTTAATTTGAAGTGGTACACGATCATTTGTTTGCCACAAGTCTGTGAAGAAATAAGAAAGAACAACCGACAACGTAAAATCATTCTTCATCACGATAATACTGGCTGTCACACTTCGGCCAAAACAACTCGGTTTTCGGAAGATCAAAAGATCTAATTGATGAGTCATCTACCGTGCAACCCTGAATTGGCTCTCAACAACTTCTATTTATTCCCAAGCGTGAAGAATAAATTATATGATCAATGTTTTTAGAGCCGCGAAGACGCCGTCGATACGGTCAAAATGCATGTTTTGGAGATACCTCAATCATAATGAGAAAAGTGCTATAAAAATTGGATTCAGAGTCCAATCTTCGATGTACTTCATGCAAAAGTACATCGAAGATCATAGCCAATATTTTGAAAAGCTATAAAACCATATTAAATGATACATGTTTGTTTCTTTTTGATATTCCGGACACATAAATAGCAGCCCTCGTATGTATGATACTACAAGGACTGCCTAGCTTATTTGTATGTTGAAACAGTATTCGCCAGAGGATCAGATATATAGCGCACTTTTAAAAGCTCGAATCCAGACGCATGACTAAAAGTACAAGTTCGCCCCCGAGAGCTTTTTATTAAGACTTTAAATACTCTTAAATATTCATAAAACCCTATTCGGTTCGCGGGCGGGGCCGTTCGGGCCGAGTCCCGCCGTTTTAAAATCTCAAAGTTACAACCGACCGCGGATCGGGAATGAGACGTAAATGGGAATGTCCGTTGTAAGCGAACGACTGGCAACATATCTTCTTTCACGACACAATCGGATCGTTGGCGAATAAAATGTGATACGGCGGGCGCGCCCTACACGGCGCGCCCGCCGCGGCGCGCGCCCCGGAGCGGGCCCCCGTCCTCTTCATGATCGTCCATTTTAATTTTTAACGAAATCCTCTTTAAAAATAACTCGCCAATATTAAAAACGTTGATTGTAATTTATACGAGGCGAGGACAGCGACGCAAAGAACTATGAAAAATTTAATATAATTAAAATTTTGTAGACAGTATATATAGTTATTCTAAAGAGTAATTTGCAAAATATAGTACGGAGTACTTTTTAATCGACTCAATATGTTTTCTAGGTTCTGTATTCAACGAGTTATTAACGCAGTAGAAATTATTCACTCTCGTGAAAGCTTCAAAATTAATAATAATTTTATCGCATATTCATTAAATTTATTTAAAAGTAGAATTGCGTAATGTACACCGATAAAATGACATCTAATGAAGTATATTGTAATTGGTTCGACGTCCTGACTTGAAATATTGTCAAAAGCTTACCCGTATTTCAATTACAAACATGTTTCATCGATTAATAATCGAATTCATGCCTTACTGCATAGTCAGTTTTAACACAGAAAAAAATGTTTTTTCCATTAATCAATTATTATAAATTAGATAACAACGTTGCTAATAAAATAGACACGGTTAAAAATCTGCCCTTACACTCATGTATTTAAAATTGTAATATCGTTTATTCAAAAGTGACATTTTCAAATGACATCTTTAAAACAAAATCATTTATAACAAAAATTTACCTACTCGCGAAAATGATTCAGACCTGGCTTTTTTTGTCATTAAAATAAACTTTAACGATTTAATAAGCTTCATTCATCGAGCACCGCAAAACCGTTTTCGAACTTTAAACGGAACCAACCTTACAATAAGGAAATGGTACGTGACCCTTCCATTATTGGAATGAAATAATCATTGGCGATCCGCCGCGGTTGGCGCGTGCCCGGTATTAAGAAGCTGTTATTTAGTCATACGAGGGCAAATAACAGCCCACGCTTGAACAGCTTCATTACTTACCACTTATTATTATCCGCCTTCAATCGGATGATGTTCATTGGCGTTAATTCGGTTTTAAGGAATGATATATCTTGCTATAAAATGTTTACGTCTCTGAGAATTAAATAATGAATTAACACCTGTGCAATTTTATTGCAGTATCGTAAATATTATGAAGGAACAAAGAAAATTATAGGCATTATATAAATTTTGAGATTAAACAAATAATGCATTCAGAAAAAAAAATACTCCAATATCAAAACATTTATAATTTTAAAATTAATTAATAACATATTTTACAATCTTTCGAACAGAAGATTAAAAATCTAGATGTTGATATCAAATAAGTAATTACGATTTGAATTATTTCAATTTATTCACTTGTACATATCGATTAAAAGCTAAGGAGAATACATAAGATCACATAAATTACATTCTGCTCATAATTTATATAATTTTGTTCATAGCCTTTTGGAGTTTCTCCTTATAGAGCAGCTTTATCTTCATCGCCCTATACGGATCGAGAGTTTCTCGATAGCAGCGTGAACATAATGCGCCGTGCACACGACCAAAGTAATGTCAACAACGAGTAATTCGATCTTTACAAATTGAAGGGCATAACGAAATTGTTATGCAGTGATTTAGTTCCGAACTCGCACGGAAACGCCCGAACCCGTAGAATTTATTCGTCAAACGGCGGTCGAGGGCCGTGTAATTACCCCGCGCCCGCCGCATGAGCCTATCTGTTTTCTCTCGAGAACTTTCCAATTAAGCGATTTAGATACGGGGAGCCGCCCGAGCACGGCCCCATACGAATGTAAAACAACGGCCATCGGAATGATAATTCAGTGATGTAAATAACAATAAAGGTATCGGTGGAGGCAGCGCAGTATGGGATTTGACAATAAAACGCCGGCCGCTTCGGGACCGCGGCGTCCGCTACGAAACCTGCACCGCTCTATGCGAGTAAGGAAAATGTTATGCTACCAAATAATGTTGACTATCACGTCTGTTGCATTAGCGATATAAGAATTACTTTTCGGTCTTTATCGAATTTCATACTATAGTATTATAAATATTTGATGAAATAATTAGTTCCGTCAATCCTAAGTAACACAATATCGCAATCGTATTTTGTATGATACTTCAGCAAGTTGGATCGATCATGCATAATTGCTATTGTCTTCAAATCAACTATTAGGATGGATGAATATTTTCTTAACACTCTCCCCGGTCGGCCGGTCAGCGGTACATCACGCGCCTGCGCCGCTCGCCCAGTTATCTCGCCCTCGTGATTTCTAGTCGCCGACTTCGAATTAGACGTTATTTACAACGGAACGCACTAACGCTTAAAACGTCCGATATTGCGTGTCATTCAATATTCAGCACTTAAACAGGACCGATATCGAACGTCCCCCTGTTGATTTACACGGACGGCCCGCGAGCATTACGCTCTATCGGAGAAAAAATAAATTTCTATTAAAAGATTAATGACTATGAAACGTTTAACGTAATCGTAATCGACTAATTTTAATAAATAAACAAATTGGATTAATTCGAACACACTTTCCCGCCCGTCGCCGTAGCGGCGCAGGTCGTCGGCGCGCGTTGAACTCTTTTCTAAGCAGCTTCCGCGCGTGCCGCGTAAATCATCACGCTCAACGGCACCGATTTAAATAAAAGGCATAATCATTCAATTGAGATCACTCAGCATGTTTACACTCGGCTAATGGAGTGTTTGTCGGCCGACTAATAATTACGGAGTTGAATAGAATTAAATAACATATCGGGTAATAATGGTAACACGAAAGTTCAGTAAACCTGTCGACGCTCGCCGCGCGCCCACGACCAGTTTGCGGTTGCTCTAATTAACAATACACAAATCGTAGCTCGCATCGTTGTAGGGTATTCGATTTAATTCACTTCTAGAGACAAAGCTTCCAAGGTTTTACTTCAAGTTTGGAACATAATCATGATACGATTGAACTTCAGCTAAAATGATATGCAAATTTAGTGACATTTTGATGTATGAATTTGAATAATTTACATACTTATATCATATGAATGAATGAAACTTTGTGCTGGATAAAAATAACATATAAAACAATAAGTGTAATCTATATACGCAATAAATTATAAAATAATTTTCACCTAAATATTAAAAGACTCTGAAATCATTGTTTTATTTGGACTTGTTCCTGCAAGCAAAAATATTTCAAATGCTTAAACCTTTCAACATTAATTTGTGTCTTATGTCAAAATGTGAAATAATATCTATGCCATTTATTGTTTTTAGTGTTATACACCTATAACTATGTATATTATCCAAGACACCAGAATTTGCCGATTTATCTCATAGTAAGTCATGGACGATTTTCTCAGTATATGTTCCTATTATCGGTATAAACCTTAATTACCTGCATTTCTTTCTGGTGGCACAACACCTGACTTTTTATTAAAAGTAAATTTGACCCATGCAAAGAATTTTATCTTGCTCTTAATGTACTCTATAATTTACTTTTTAGTTTATGTAAAATTTAATTAACCTGACCTAGAAGTATAAATGCAACGGATTTTTTTCATTCAGTTGTCATCAAATTTTAAATTAGCAAAAATTATGCATACGTATTAAAAATTGATAATAATGTATTTTCAGTAAAAAATAAATCAATGGATAAATAATAATAAAAAGAATGAAGTAAAAAGTCAAAAAATCTGGGCAGCACGGCAATGATTGACTTAGAAGGCTGCAGACACAAAACTTCCTGCAGTGTTTTCAATAACAGTGTTTTCCAATGTGAAAAGCACAAAAACAATTTTAAATTTATTCAAAACGTGTTCATGTCCGAGAAATATCGTAAACGAAAAATTTTTCGTTAGGGTCAAATCATTTTTTATAGACCTAGTAATTTCAAAAGCGAACGCTAGTAGTTTTGAGCTCAAATTCATAATCGATAAAAACGATATGGTTAGTTCTGAGATTGACTTGTAGGGTCAAATATTGCATAATTTTTTTTTACTACTTTAATTAATTACTGTTGAGTTAAATTAGACATTCTTTCGATCCAATAATTAAAATTGAGACTGCGTTAATTAAAAACAATAATTTTCCAAATGAGTTGTACTATAAAGTTTGATATATCTCTTCAAAAAAAAAAAAATGATACACATTACCGGAATCCTCGGATACTTAAGACTTATATGTAGATTTGAACTCCAACTCTCTGAGGGAGAGTAAACAATATTTTTCAAATTCTGTTTAACCTTTGAAACTTTTAATAGCTTGTAATACACTATTGCCATAAACAATAATATTTTAGTGTTTATAGATTATTTTACATTTGAATATTCATTAGAATTTATTATTATCACCAAGTCTTAAAGTTCATATACAGGAAATTTGAAATTAACCCAATTTGCACATTTTGTGCAATTTATAAAATCCACAATTTCGTTTAAGTTGTAAATAAAATGAAATGGAATAATTTTTTTATTCGACAATTAATGAAATTGGAATTGCCCGTGATTGCGTTGGAATTCTTAAAATCTCTTATCTAAAATTTATATTTTACAAAATTTCATGGACAGCTAGCGTTTGATGAAATCGTTCTTATAATCTTCTAGTATTTTCTGTACCGAAATAAAAAGAAGTTATCGTTAAATTGAATTAAAAAAAAAAAAGAGATAATAAAAGAGTATGGCGTCGTAACTCTGGCGCGCGCGCGACAACGAAGCACTTTTTATTGGACGACACGTTTGAATACGGGAGGGGTAAGGCACGCACAGTGTTACCAACTTTTGTAGAGGTACTCTGATTGTAGTTAATATAGATTATTATTTGTGTGGCGGAGAATTATTCCAATTATAGGCAAGATCAATTTTATGTCGCTTAACGCTATAAAGTTGTCTTTTGTAAAATATCTTATAATTTTTTTTTATTTACGTTTCTTTTGCTCGAAAAAAGAGTAATTTTCTCTTTCTATTTATTTTTATTTAAAGAAATTGAGATAGTAAATTATATTGCAGGACTTTCAGTTACTAAGGAATGGTGATTAAAAATTTAGCAATACAGTACAAATAAATAATAAATGAATATGACATGTAACAATGCTCTGTAATGTTTCTCTATAAATTAAGTACCAGTTTTGAAACTTAAAAAAGTAAATACGCCGGTATGTACTTGAGAATATCTTTAGAAAAAACTAATATATCTGAAAAATAATGCATATGTATTTGGTTTATTCTTCTCTGCCAATCAATGCTTTTTAATCCCTTAAATATCTGTATACTAAGAACTAATTACAGAATGTTTTTATATAAGTAGCGATTACTTGGATCTTTTAATTTATTCAGTTCATCTACTAATGTAATCAAACTGATTACAAAAATATATAAATGGAATACAGTCAAAAAAATTGATAATGCGTTATGTCCAGATTCACTTTTTCCTTTTTTTTTCTTCCAAATATTGCATTACATAGATATTAATTTTTTTCGAAAAAATAACCAAAGGAATAAGATGTCGGGGTAAATTTAACTTCACTCATGGCAACACCGAATGGAGCGCTGGACGCGCGCTCGGGCGGGCCCTAATCGCGCAGGCTTTATGGCGCGAACTCGTCCCCGAGACAATCTTTTATTTATATTCGTTCTCGTAACACCGAGGCCGAAAGGACCAAGACGAGGCGCTTACGTTGTAGGCACTTATCAATTCAAAATAATTCATTGTTTCGTTGTTGAAAACGCTAATCTTGATTGTCAAAAGTAGTCAATTTAAGATACTTATAATATAATAAGCAATTGTAAATATGACTATTTGGAAACAATCATTGTCTCGCTAAGTTTTTTTTATTACTTTCATAAAAATATCACTATGACGAACATAGCGACGCTTAGTCAACCTCTACACCTAAGTTAAGAAAATTAGGACTGTTACTGGATTGTAATCAAAATCCGTAACTATTCACGTTTGTTGCGAATAAAAATACACTTTTTATTTAGCGCGAATAGGAGTTTAACTTTCTTAACGATAGGTGGCGCGTTTTCTGATCGACCAGCGGAAGTTTTACGTTCAATGTAATGAAATTGATGCGAAAACTGCGGCCTGCCATGATTGTATTGAAATCGCTTGTTCTTTTTTTGGCGTTCAAATGCGAACTTATTTGTTTTGAGATTATTTTGTGCCCCTCTTGGAGATCAGTGATGACCATAGCAACTCGATCCGGTGTATGATCTATTGCGACCTACGTATTGGAAAGGGATGGTGTCTTGAACGCTTGATAAGATTTAATAATTGAAATTGACGAACTTCGAGGTTAAAGACTTGTCCTTCTGTTTCATTTGATTTCGGAATGGATATTGAGGGTGTGCTGATCCGACCCGAAATTTCAAAGGTAACGGCCAAAGGCGAATTTACAAACAGAGTTTTTATATTTCATTGAATTTTCACCATAAAATTCACCATTTTACGCCCCGTACTCTAATCCAAGATAAAGTTGACATTTTAGTATAACAAATGAATCACATTTCTTTTTATGGCGGCTATATAAAAAGTTATATTTTTTCGTGAATATATATCTTCGACTTTCGTGTTGCTTTTATATCATTCGTGTCCGTTTTACGATCATGCTTAAGCTACAATGTTTGCTTTAAAATATAAACATTGCTTATCGCCCTTGTTTATATCGCACTTCGGCTCGATAAAGAACATATGTTTATCTTACACTTGTGACACGGCGCACGAGTGTGAGTACCAGATTTTTATTTTTGTTTAAATTCTTGACATTTATACAAAAATTGAACACAAGTAATTATTCTCGCTGAATTGATGCCATGTATCATAATTTTCAATTATTTTCTTCAGTATTTAAACGATATTTTTTTTACATTCACGTAATACATTTTGAATAATTTTCTATATTACCCAAAACGCACCTTTTTGTGTTAAATTTACACTTTTATTTAAGGGCTACAATGCAGTTACTTTATTTTTTTTAACGAAAATTATCGATGTACGTCTATTCATTGTAAACATTTTTAAACTTCTCAAGATAGATATATTTAATAGCTTTATTTGAAGATTTTATTTAATATCTAAAACGTACATTCTCTAACGTCTGTCTGTTTAGTTTTTATCACAGTGATCACGTAGATAATTTTCTTATTCCCTTTCGTAACCCCTTATAAAGGAACGCCTCTATTGGAAACTCCGAATTTAGCACCAAAGGTTTTGGAGCGTCTCCACAACCACCGCCAGCTTCAAACGGACAAACAATGATTATGCTCCACTTAAAAATCAACGAAGTGTTAAAGGGAAAATAATGAAGAAAGTAAATGACGTACTTATTTTGGGTAAATTTTATTTATGAAATTATATTTAGAACTAGGAGAACGATTTTATTTGTGACACGTTGAATTAGAATAACCTTTGTTTTATACGCTTTATGTATAAATTACTTGAGAAACAATTAGAAATAAATTAGTTTTAAAATATCTTATGCCGTTAGCTGTTTCAGGTTCAAGATCGAAGAACTAGTAAATTGTGATCAACGGTTGGGCTAGAAATTTTGTATTTGCTTTTTGGGTTTATGATTTACTAATGTAATCGGATTTTTAGATATTATAAAATTATATTTTTATTTATTTATACTACTCTTAGTATTCTTTTCATCATTATAACCTCACATTATTCAAAAATTTTCAAATTATTTTTACTATATAAACTTGCTAGTATTTGACAACGTCAATAGAATCCATTTTGAAACTATTTTGCTATCATTGGGCTTTCTGCAATTGTTAACTTTATTTGTTATATCATGTAACGTTTAGGACTCATAAAATAAATGATATAATCGAAAACTCGATGCTCGAACTGGTAGCCATAAAGCCATTTCCATTGTCTACTTTCCATTTCGTAAGTACCCATTAGTAAGTACCCATCGCCACGTGTAATTAACAGAAGTCGATAAAATAAAAAAATTTGGTTGCCTGTAAAGTCGGTATACGGGCGAAAGTTTTACGTGACAACGACTTTGAATGGTAAAATCATTTTAATGTGAATATTCATTCGTATAGTAGGAAGAAGGATGAAATAATAGTAACAATTTAAAACATTTATTTATACAAAGAATTATATTTAAAACATTAATTTATACAAAGAATCTCGCACTGAATTTCATATTAACAAAATTTTATTTTACCTTTACACATACATACGTATTTATATACAAATATACATACAATAACTTGCAATACATTTGCAAGCTATGCACTAATTCTCTAGTGCTGCGCGCGCGGCAGACCGATCATAGTTGAGTGGGAGAGAGACGCAAGGCATTCGGCGGGCCTCTCTCTCGTTCGGTGACTCATCGTTACGTTACCGAGCGTTACACTTTTTCAAAGTGACTCCCAGCCGCAACCTAATTTAAGACGTTGTCACGTCAAAAAAATACACCTAACGGCTTCCTGGTAAGTCATTTAAGATTGACATTCCCATTTTACGGAATTACCTTAAGTTTAATTCGAGGCTGCCATATTACAGTATTATCATCAGATTTACTATATCATATACCTTTAATGTGTGGCAAATATAAGAATATTTTTATATGAAAGAGTAGTAGTAATTTTTTACTGAAGAAATATTCATAAATTGACCTTTCCGACTGAATCATAGATACGAATTAATTCATTTTTCCTCATGCTTTGACTGACGTCATCATTAGCATTTATTTGCTATTAAAATTACCTTACCCTCTGTGACTTATGGCTTATATGAATGTTTTCAAACTAGGCGAACGGCGTTGTCACACGTCCGTCGCTACCGGCGGGTGTTCACAGCGAACACCGAATCACATTACACTCCGATCACATCTAACTGAACATACGATATTTTCCTCGTGCGGGCGTAAGATTGGAAGCGCGTTAGGAGGCGGCCGCCGGCCGAGGCGAGTTGTAATTTCGAGTGTTCGCGGCGCGAGCACAGCGGGGAGCCACACAACAATACCCGTATCCTTTTCACATAAAATATATGAAGAGTCCGGCTACCGGCACGGATGGGGGCTCGATACGGTCGCACTGTGCGCCGGCGCGACTGCAGACGCCTTTTTATGAGGGATCAAATTGATTGGTTCGCCGATGGTATCGGCGCGCTCGCATTGTGCGGCCCTAGATGCGTCCGGCCGCTGCGCGCGCGTTCCTTTTCCGTTACGCACTTTTCATTATTTATCTACTATAGCCACTTCTCGGTCTTTCTCGAATGCTGACCAATCGCAATCTTTTGATTGAGTTACAATTCAATTTCTTACGTTAGTTAGGTCCTTAATAATGTGACAATATCTATAGCATTTTATAAATTACACAAGTATTGTATTTTAGACCTGGTTTGCGTCTGTTCTTGATACAAATAGATTTTGATTACCTAAACTACTATGATTTAATAATAATGTCAGAGGTCATACGGCAGGCGTCCGGCTTTCGTGCTGGTCGCGTGAAAGTTGGTTTTATTTGTAAATTTTAAATGGCCATTCAATTTGTAAAACAAGAGTAGAGTTAGATGAAGTGTTTCTCGGAAAAGAGACTTGGACTCTGAAGGTAATAAAAGCGAAAGAAATTTGATATAATTAGTATCATACCGGCGGCACACTTATTGGTTGGATGTATCTGAAAAACAAATAAATGAAAAAAACATATATCGCTACCGCCCGTTTGATTGAAGATTCCGAATTTCGTAAAAAGCTCGTCGTCTTGCGTATACGCCCCTACGTAACAACGATTTTCCGGCTAAACAACAAGTAATTGATTAAGTTCCACTAATTAACGTCTTACTATCTCAACATTTTTAACTGAGAAATACGATGCGATGGAACGTCGACAAATCCAATCGAATCTTTCATTCGAAGGCAATATTGTAGCACGTAATGTTTCAATCCGGTAAATTACGTATCACTTTTTATGCGGTCCCGAAACTAAGTGGACGCATCGACACTAATTCAATCGACGGCTACCCGCAAAATTCTATTACGAGCGACACGTCGACGCTCTGCGCCGGCGCGTCGGAACGGTAGTGCGGACGTCGGAAATTACGTCGGCGACGAGCGGCTCTCGCGCCGGCGACGAATGGGACGCGTGCGTGAAACAAAACCACCGCGATAAAAATACATTACAAAACGAGGCCCGCTCCGTGCTCTGAAATTACAATCGAATAAATTACGTTTTTATTGCTCAATCTGGCCGGGTTTTATTAAGGTATCAGTGCCGAATGCGGGTACATAAAACATAGCAGTCCCGAGCGCCGCGCGGCGTACGAGGCGTTTCCGTCGCGCCCTCTAACGCCCGTCCGGCGAACGACTCGGCCTTACGTGTTTTCTGGTTTTTTGGAGATAAAGTCGCGCGGCGGGCGGGGCGCGTCGCGAACGGCCCGACGATAATATATGGGGCGACTTTCTCTCGTAACATCGCGATATGGAACTGTGTTTTGGACAGGTACAAGTTGTTTCCGTAATGCATTAAAAGAAAAGAGATCAAAAATTAGAATAGGGCGATATTTTTGAAAAATATAATGAAATTCAATCTAATCGCGTGTTTTTGTTTTGTGATGTTTACATCTCTAATTAGCAAAAACCGTGGCTTTGTGAGGGCTCGCAAGATTTTTTTTATGCACTTCCAGTGCAAAATACCTTTCAGAATGAGCTAGAGTGTGCAGACATTTTATAGCGTTTCGGACATGTTTGTAGATATTCATATAGACGGTATTTATGCCATGCAGCTCAGGGCCCAATAGCTCCAGCACTCTTAAATCACTGGTCTATACACATTTCAGTGTGTGTACATATAAACAATTTATGTTAATCCAAGTTATATAATGTATTATGCGGATACTAAATAATTTTGCAATATAGCTTTAAATTCATACAGTAATTTCATACATCGGATTAGTTTTTAAGAAAGAATTTTCAGTAGAATGAGCTGTTAATATACGAAATATATTTAATAAACAATTCATGTAACAAATAATTTTTAGACAATTTGTAATGTTGCATAAAAAAATATTCATGTTTTTTCATAACAACTAAGTGAACAAAAAAAATGCATATTTTTTTTTATACTCATTTTCTATGTTGTACACGTACTAAACAAAAAAAATTTGGTTGCCTGTAAAGTCGGTATACGGGCGAAAGTTTTACGTGACAACGACTTTGAATGGTAAAATCATTTTAATGTGAATATTCATTCGTATAGTAGGAAGAAGGATGAAATAATAGTAACAATTTAAAACATTTATTTATACAAAGAATTATATTTAAAACATTAATTTATACAAAGAATCTCGCACTGAATTTCATATTAACAAAATTTTATTTTTACCTTTACACATACATACGTATTTATATACAAATATACATACAATAACTTGCAATACATTTGCAAGCTATGCACTAATTTCTAGTACAGCGCGCGGCAGACCGATCATAGTTGAGTGGGAGAGAGACGCAGCATTCGGCGGGTCGGTGACTCATCGTTACGTTACCGAGCGTTACACTTTTCATAAGTGACTCCCAGCCGCAACCTAATTTAAGACGTTGTCACGTCAATAAATATTTCTAGAAAGACACTTGCGTCGAAAGGACGTAAATGCCATGAAGATACGTTCTAATGCTGGCGCACTTTTTGACATCGCATTTTTTACATTTTGAGACCGTAATATTTTCCTTGTGTTTTAACGTATTTAAAATAACGTGATTAAATTGTTTCTACCTTCTCTGCGCAGGGAAAACAAAAAAAAGGTATCAGTTCATTCTTTTCACCTGTAATGTATTTCTTTGTAGTAACGATTACGGAATCGTACACTGAGCATATGACGATATGCTCTTGACCGGTTTTTTTTTATTTTCTTATGTACGATCGTCGTTCTATACTAAACACGCATTGCTCCCAAAATGTAACCTTTAACAAAATTTAATGTCGAGTCTCGTTACTCTGTTCCATGTACAAGACAGTAGTCAAACTCGATTTTTCAGTGTGAAAATAAGGAATCCGGTTGGAGCGCGACGTCGGCCCGGACGCGCCGGCCGGCCATTGTTGATTAATGCTGATTGCTAAAGTGCATCGACGCATGCATAAGTAATACGGCTTCAGCCCACCCGGCCGGGTTTCCGCCGCGACCGGTCCTAGAACAATGCGCCCGATGATTTCCCAATTCCTTTGACTGATAATAGTTGTTTACGGTAATGCCACTCGTAATGCACCGGCGGAGGTGCATCGTGAGACGAACCTGAATTCATTTCCAATCTAGGTATACCGCTTCGTATAGAGACAGACATAAAAAAAAATCGCTAAAACTTGCTCACGTACCACCGTATAAAATTTAATATTACATGCTTAATAATAAATATATAAACTAAAATTAAAATCGAGCAAAAAAAAACTGTCAAAAAAACTATGTTTCTTGTACGGGAACCCCTTTAGTTTTTGACTTTTTTTATTTTTATTATTTGTTTGATACAGCGGTCATGATAATACACTCCTACAATTTCAATTGTCTATCTATGACAATTTAAAAATTCAGCTCTGTGACAGACTGACAGATAGACAGACAGCGTCCCTTGACGCACTTTGAGTACGAAAACCTAATTCAAATATGTATATATAATTTGTGGAAAATATCTTACGCATGTCAAACGCTATAAAGCTATCAACCTCCATGTTCATAATATGGCAAGACGACATAAGATTTAAACAACTCCGTATTACGATAACTCTGCAGAGTTCTGACTCTGGGCTCATATGATTTGTGTCCGTCCGCAGCACAGCATATATTTATCATCGTCACCGGCGGCGGCGCCCGCGACGCGCGATAATTGTGTACGCCTGAGTTATAAGGCTCGTACCCTTCCTGCGACCGACGACTGGTTTGTATCGTAACAACGTATATATGCAAATAAAAATACATTGGTAATGACAAACACATATAGTTATAGAAGAGTAAATGCTATAATAATTATAATTATTGTTATTCCCCTGTCATTAATCGAAACTACATTCGGGATTACAAACATAAACACGACCATAATAAATCCGGACCTCGTCAATTTTATACAAAGTATTTGACGTTTCTCATTAATAAAATGCACAGTATCTATACATTAATAGATGGGTCGATGCATAATATCGACTTACTAATCACAAAAGTCCCATAGTATAAACTATACAAACTGCAAATTTACTAGAAGTTTATTAAAAGCCAATTTTTTGAAAATTCTTAAATTAGGTACTTCAAACAAAAGATTATAAGGTAACACTTCGGAATTGAAATTTAAAATATGACAATTTATATATTAATTTCTGCTCATAAATTAAGAAAAAACGTATTGCTGCACTTTCGGAAAATCATCTCTCAATATTTACAGTTAAAAAGCGGAAAGACATGTACGTACTCTCTGCTAACCAAAATTTCATTGGTTTGGTGGATAATAGGACTGGGAAGATTTTGGTCACAGTTGCCACAAAATATACGTGCCCTTTGGAAAGACAAGTCACCTTTGCGCTGACTTGTCTTTCAAAAGTTCAGAGGGTGTGACCATTAATCTTCTAACGTACCGCAATTACGTTCACTTCACTCCCTCTAAAACAGTTCGTTATAATGGGTTTTTTCCTGCAACGGCCCCGGTATTAAATTTAACCGGCCGCGTACGCCAGTATACGTCACAATATTATAATACAAAGCCTGAAAATACAATTTTGCTTTAAGTCTATTGAGCGTTAATTTTTTTTGTGTTATTAATAAAAACTATTATATATGCGCACCTACCTATATAATTGTAAAATAAGGGTTTTGAAAATTTTCACTTTCATCAGTAAGGCTTTAATAAAAATAGGTAATAATTTGGGACCCATACCAGTGATTTTCTTTATACTTTATGAAGTAAACACTCAAATTTAAAAACTAACTATACTTAAACTTATTATTGTATTCAGTACAATATATCTGTTGAAAGGAGAGTAAATGCAAGAAATAAAGTATATGGAGCTTTGCTTGCTGTTATTAATAGCAAAAGTGTCTCAGGACAACTACATTTGGCTATCCATAATGGAGGTCTGCTCCCTATGCTTAAGTACGATAGTGAACAATAGAAGGAACAGGAAAGTACTATTATTATATGTGTGGAGTGACATTGAGAGATACATACATGCAGGAATAATGATGTCAGAGAACAGCTTGGTTCGAAAGAACACATGGTGACCAGAGTAGAAAAAGAGATGTTCGCCGCCGCTCTTGTTGTTTACATTTACAGATATAGGAATAATAATGTTTGAATTATTCTTACAGACACAAATAAATATAATTCCGGCTCCCACGCTTGCTGACAAAAATCGTAGAGCCTTCACATATATTTTCCGTCGGACTAGAGACAAGAGCCGAGAAAATGTAGAAAAGTGAACATAAAACATGGTCGGCACATCGCGCGTAGCATCAGCATTGTGCGCAGGCGCGCGCTAAACGCCGATGCGCGCGACGATTTGTCGTTATTTGTGCGCAGCGTGCTGCGCCGGGACTTATGACAGCGCGACGCCACTATCCCGATCTACGCCACGGCCCCACACGCCACATTTTATCCGTTCACGACCTGCCAAAGAGCATTATTCTCTTTTATCCAACTGTGCAATACAAAATAGGGTAATGTATGTAACACTGGAACTAAAACGCTGAGATTTCGGAAACCATTAAATATCTTTTGATGCCTTAATATTTTTTGAGTGGACACGTCTTTAGTCGATAATCGTGGACGTATTTATAAAGAAAGAAATAAAATTCACATTTCAATTAATATATCTTTTCATTTACATAGTTTGTTTAATTTGTCAGGTCTTCATTGTCGGAGTCGATTTCGCTCACTCACGATTCAGGTTAGCCTCTGCATCGGTCAATACGATCGGAGGCCTTACAAATGTTCCAAACACTTTTGCTCTATACATTCGAAGGGTTCTCACGCATTATTTGGATGATATTTGACGCTTATTTAATTCAATACTGACATTGAATTAAATGATGTTGAACTGCTCGTGTACTCCCCGTGAATGGTCAGAGTCTGATAGCATATTGCTCCACAAAAAAGACACCCAAATGATATAAGTAATTACCGACCGATATGCCTACTACATTCACTATACAAATCGTTCTCTTCAATAATAGAGAAAAAAATTAAAGAAAGTACAGAGAAATACCAAACTATTGAACAGGCGGGCTACAGAAGGGGTTTTTCTACAAAGGATCATATACACTCACTGGAAATGCTAATAGAAAAATATCAGGAGTTCAAAAGACCGGTCTATACTGTTTTTATTGACTACCAAAAAGCATTTGATACTCTGCTTCATTCATCGATATGAGAAGTTCTACTCTCTCAGGAAGTAGCACTAGATTACATCAAAGCCATAAAAATATCTACAACAACAGTATTAGTAAAGTGAAACTGGAAACCACTAAGCCATCCATACAAATAAGAAAAAGTAGAGGGATCCACTCTCACCAACTATCTTCGTAACGGTACTAGAATCCATCATCTGCAAGCTAAACTGGGAAAAAGTTGGCATAAGTATAAATGGATGTTACTTGAGTCATTTGAGATTTGCCTACAACATAGTCCTGCTATCAGAAAAACCAAATCAACTACAATTGATGATAGACTTTCTACAGAAAGAAAATAGTAACGTCGGCTTAGAAATCAACCTAAATAACATTTTTGTCATAATAAACCACATCAAAAGACATCTTAAAAATACATCTTTACTATATGTCGATATCTTCATTTACCTGGGAAACAAGTTTCATTTAATTTACAAAATAACAAACAGGAAATAGAGAGAAGAGTCAACATCACATGGAAAAGTTCTGGAGCTTTAAAGAAACACTCAAAAGCAACATGACCGTGAGAATGAAAACGAGAGTCATGAACACATGCCTACTCCCCTCCCTATGACATACGCTTGTCAAACTTGAAAATTTACCAGGAAAGCAAAAAATAAAATTACATCTTGTGATAGGAATGGAAAGAAGCACATTGAAAATTAAGAAAATCAAAAAATATGCCATACTGTCACAAGACAGAAAATTAAAGCGACTGACGCTCTCAGCTACTCTCAGGAGCTAAATGGCGATGGGCCGGGCATATAGCGAGACTCGGCGATAATCGCTGAACAACAAAAACGACATTATGGGCATGTCCATCGGGACAAAGAAAAGGAGGAAGACCAATAGAGGAAGACCAAGCACGCTATGCAGATGGTATTACAAAAGTAGCAAGTATTCAATAGGCACGAGCGGCGGAAGATGGAGAATACTGATCATCTCTGGAGGAGGCCTTTATCTTCCATGGAAAGGCTTCTTGCCAACATCCACCAGCAAATTTAACCAAACAACAAACAAATCATTTGTAAACATAAATATCATTGGATTAAATCTGAACTGAATTGATAAAAATACAAACTCTAACTATATCTAATTAATTCTATTGATATATTATTTTCATCCAACATATCATCAAATCCAAATTTATAATTAATGTAATGTAATAACTAACTCTTAGACGTGTAGTATTATCAATTTTTCAATTCAGTTATATATAAATTTTAATTATAACTTTTATTCTTTTAATAATATTATTTTTCAAAATATAATTGGAATTAATTATACTAGTTATAAGTAATTACTAAACATATAAATAAGAAAGATTTATTGATTGTTTGTTTAATTGTAAATTGGAATATAAATTTAAAGAGTGAATATTTTGCATATACATTGTTTTTTGTTTTTGTAATTTACGTTATGAGAAGCAATAAATATAAGACTTTATTATTTTTATTTTATTCATTTATTTAATTCAATACAAACTGGCTTAAGCAATAGAGTCTTTTTGGCTACCTCCGGCACTGTAAGCTTCTATTCATACGGAATGCTCCGAAATAAGCAATTAACGTTTTGAAAATTTTCACACAGCATAAGAATTTACGTCTCATCTTTACTATTTTTCCGTTCGACCTACACGCAATAACAGTTTAAGGACCACACCCGGTGCGAAATCGTTATTGGTTTTTCTGTCGCACATAATAAAAATTTGAGGCACTTTTTGGATGTTATTCCCCGGTCAATGACATGCAATTCGATTGATTCATTAACAGGAAAGGTTTATTCGTTCAATATTAAAATACACCTACTTTACACCATGGTTCTTATGTCATGACATATACACAACTATTTGGCGACAACTAAAGTGAACACTGCGAACTTCAAACGTAATAGACAAGAACCCCATCAAGTGCGATTGTATACAAAAAGATTTTTGAAAATCATGTGTATGTCCTTTTCGTGACCTTTATCAAAAAAAAAGTTTTCATATTTTTAAGGCACCGAAGTTTTA
This sequence comes from Eumeta japonica, assembly GCA_005406025.1. Classification (NCBI taxonomy): domain Eukaryota; kingdom Metazoa; phylum Arthropoda; class Insecta; order Lepidoptera; family Psychidae; genus Eumeta; species Eumeta japonica. The sequence continues at coordinate 44,258 of BGZK01001691.1, read as the reverse complement.
AAAGATAGAAGTGTATCATAGCCCATATATACGTCTAAAATGTAAACTGACTGACTGATATATCAACGCACCCCCCAAACTACTGGATCTAGTTAATTGGTATTTACTATTATTAATGACATAAAATTACAACACTTATTTTACCAAATAAGTTTTGCAATTTTTATATAGAAAACCAAAACCGCTGAAGTTATTGATTCCGATGATTTAGTTACTTAAGTACTTAACTTTAAGCAGATGAATTAAGAGATGAAATGTTGTACGGAAAACTGAAACCGCTATGTGTATTTTGTAAGTTCTTTTAAGCGTGCTTAAATCATTTATTCGGTTACTATGAAACTATACGTTGTATGCGGGTAATAGAAGCTTTCGAAAAAAAACTACATGGCTTCGTCTTCATATATGTACTATTAAAGCAGTCCTGGATTTGTCAATAGGCCGTGTAGGCCGCGGCCTAGGGGCGGCAGCGTCCTAGGGGCGGCAGATTTCAGAAAATTATTAATTTAGAAAGGTACATGGGGCGGAGAAAAAAGTGGCCTACACTCATAAAAATTATAAATCCGCCACTGCATTAAAGATCATAAAAAATCTTTTCTTCGTAGAAAGCCATACCATCGCTGAGTAATCTAACACAAATTTTATTTTTATACTCCAAGCATTTGCTACGGCTTCGTCTAAATCAGCATCGGACAAGAAATAGAATTGAAAGTCGAGATTAGGATTGAAATCGACAATGATATCAAAGTCAAAATCGGGTATGGAATCAAAACTAAAATGTAGTACTTAACCGAAATCTGAATGAGAAGCAGTACTGAGCCTAAAATTTAAAGCGAGACCGAAATCAAGAATCGAACTGTATGTAATCTCCTTGAATCAAGAACGAATATCAGAATCAAAAGTGGGATTGTCATCGGAATCAAAAATAGAAAAAAAAATCTACATCTGCGTCTATGCATGAGGAGCTGCGGGGAAGAGTCCTTTATAAATAAAATAAAGTAAGACATTCCAAATCCTTTGGCCAATGAAATATTCTTCGTCAAATTTTAGAAAGGACCAGCTAATTTATTTTACAATTTGAATAACCGAAATTTACCTATAATAATATTAGTTGCCACGGTTCTTGCTAACTCGGCGAAATGATGAAATTACAAAGTTTTCTTTCTATTCCGGTAAGGAAAAAAAAGTGATATGAAGAAATAAAAACTCCCACCAAAGTAAAAAGTTACGTCACAAGAGCAAAAAATTTCGGTACAATATTTTGTAACTTCTATTTGAGCTCCGGGTTTTTTTTGTTACTTACATTCAATAAATATGATCTCCATGTATTGTATGTATTATGTTTTTTTTTTCTTAAGATCGTAAATATAGTAGAGCTGTAGCTGCAATGGTACCCGAAAATTCTTTACCGTAAATTGTTTATTTACTTCCGTAATTTATTTACCGTACTCTTTTTTTTTTGTACGATCATTTATTCAAGCCTTTAACGGTATGGAGAAACATTCGGTTAACTTTGAACACGTAATGATTTTATTTTTATCAGTAGAAGGGTATTAGTCGATAGTGACCCTTCAATAAAGACGTCAAAGTAATATCCTCATATTTTTTTGTCGAAAGCTAACAACGCAGCATCCGCTTTGCCTTTTGTTGGCTGTACGCGTACAATTTTATATAACGATAGCGAAAGGCACGTTATCGCTTCCACTTCGCGTTATTTGATTCGTCCGATAACAGCGACATCTTCCGTCAGCCGAGCGCGTAGCCGCCCACCCGGTTGCAATTTGGTCGTTCGCATCTCGAATTCTCGCCGTTGAGAAACTGCCGCTCTGAATTGCCTGTGGTTAATGTAATGCGCAGGTTTAACACTCCTCGACTCTTTCCTATTCGCCTCGGGTGCCATTTTTACGCTATTGCGATACTTTCGTGACTAACTTCACAGTGGCAAAGTTTCGTGCGTTGTGCTGTACGTATGGAGATTTTAAATTTGGACGCTATTTTACAATAACGTAAAAAAATCTGGAGGCGCCGGCGTGGATGGAGGCTCGATTTATGGGCGGCGCGGACGGCGCGGGGACACTATCGCCTTTCCATTATTTGTTCAACATTACTTGCGATACGCTCGCACACAGATTTATGTCGTACGATGATAGCGTCTACGTCTATGTGCGTCTATGATATTAATGAAGAACGGAGGGTTTCAGATTATAATGGCGAAAGTGTATAAAACATGTCATTCATATAAAACGACGCGCGGCGCATGCGCCCGCTTTTTTTTCACTGAGGATTGTTCTTATATTTACCGTTGCGCTATGTGTTTTAGTTTCACTATTCATTAGAATACTTAAATTGTATATAAAGAATTTAGGCCTGAAGGAGTTTATCGTTTTTATTTCTCGACTGATATTAAATTAATGTATTTGTTTAAACGTTCAATGAGAATGTGTACCTAATCAATTTATTCCGAATAAAAATATTTTGGATAACAATGATTTCCTTATTTCTATTGTCTCTCTATGGTTAAGCTATAAAAAGAAGATAGAAATAAGGAAATCAGACAGAAATAAGGAAGTCAGGCAGACGAGTCAGTCATATAATTGCAGATTCAATTCAGAATCAAAATGTTTTAATTTTTCATATTTGCAAATGAACATCAAAATACCTTTAAATCTTTAAATTATGATCGAAAATACTTTTATTTTGTCATAAAATGAAAATCGACAAAAAATTAAAACGTTTCTTTCGGTATTACGTATTTTTTCAACATTTTATCTCTCAAGTATCTTAATTCCAATAATATATACAAATTTTTATGTCATTATTTACTTCTGAGTCATTGTAAATTATATTCTTCTTGCGATAGCAACATCAAAAGTATTTCAAGAAAAAAAAAATGCGGTTGATACACATATTATAAACTAACTTTCGCACGCGACTCCGCCCGCGTGGGCGTAGAATGATTTCTTTCACCTTTAACGTCGACCGATAACGCTATCAGCCACGATCCTCGCCCCGCTCTTGATTCCTATCCTCGATCTAGATCCCGGTTCTACCTTCGATTCTATTTCGATAAAATTATCTCACTAGAACCCATATGCTCTCACCGAAAACACACGTACTGCCCCAAAATTTTTTTTTTGATACGATCTCACGCTCCTGCTCCTGATTCCGGTTCTGCTCGTATTTCGATCCCGGATCGATGTTGAATTTAAGTCTCTCTTGAATATTGCTTTTACCAATAACCGATCGGCATAAGTGAAGAATTCGTACTGCGATCACACGAGCGAAGCCGCGAGCAAAAGATAATACCATTATAAATTATAGCTTATATGTTTTTCTAATAAATAAGCTAAACTGTAAAGTTTCAGCTAATTCTATTCAGCCGCTAAAGCGTAATTGAGTAACGAATGTCCAAATTTTCACATTTTCAATATTAGTTAAATCCTGTCTTTTACATCTAAAAATATTCGCCTATAAGTTTATTTATCAAAATGTAGATATAGCGGCGTCATGCTTGTGTCTTCTCACCTGTCAAGTTTCGTAAATTTTTATGTAGGATTGTATAAGACCGACATTTTTTAATATCATTCTTATGCAGATGAACGGTTTTAAATTAGCTAGCGATACAGAAAGATTTTTTTAAATGAAACTGGTAGTTCCAGAAATTAACGCTATCAAACAAAACAAGAAAGAACTATTAAGATGGCTTAAAACTTTCCTCAAATATTGAGCTACGAAATTCAAAAAATAATTTTTCAATGCCGACGGTAAGTTCAAGAGATTAGTGCATTCAAACAAAACCAAACAAATTCTTCAACTCTATTATATTAGAATAGATTAATTTTATTTATGTAACGCATAAACGTCAAAATGTTTATTTTCAATTATGTATAAAAACATATTTATATTGTGTCACAAATCTGATTCACAGGTTTAAATGCTGTATTGTACGTTAAATTTATTCTAATTCCCGATTGTAAAAAAACGTTTTTTTATAAATCTGTACCAAAAATTGAATAATTCCAAATGTGAGGCAAGAGAATATATTATCTAAATCGATAATCTCTAAAGTTTGCACTTAGCGTAATTTCCCTAAATTGTTTATTGGCATATCATTAATGTCCATTAAACGATTTCTTATTACATTCTAATAGCACTAATAAAAAACCTCGCTAGCAGTGCGGAAAGACTCGCGAAGCGGTCGCGTCGCCCGCAGCTAGCCGAGAGGAGCGGCCGCGGCGCCGCTAGGGTTACCACGCTGTTCTGTTATCGTGTGTGGTCTGTGTTATGTGATGATTTAGTTTGGTTTAATATATTTTGAATGTTTTAGCAATTTCGAAGAGGGTAATTATAATATAAAGAAGTGTAAGATAAGAGGTATTTTAATAAATAAAATAAAATTACAATTTGATTTGATTTTAAGGTGATAAATCGATGAACGCCGGCTGCACGCACGAAAAAGCATGACTCATTGTTACATTCCGCCGCGGAACAAGCGATAGAGAGGCACGATCGGCCTAAGCGTTCGGCTTGTGACGTATCTATCTCTCTTCCACTCCGGCCGATGCGTCCGAGTAGAAGAGATGGTGGCAGCACACAATGCACACGTTTATAAAATGAAGACAAAAGTTAATGTGGTTTCTATTGTTTATTTCAACAATTTCAATTAACTCCTTTGTATTATACAAAATAATAATAATTCAGTGATAATAATTCAATTCAATAATAAAATGCAAATTTTCGTCAATGTTTTCTTATGACGTTATCACGTAAAATTATCGCTTTACGACTTTACAGACAACCATTTTTTTATTTATTTACTTATTTATAAATTCACATTTTTTTCATATCGTTCTACATTTTTACATATATCAATTATTTTAAAATATTCTACATATGCTATATGCTATACATAAATCTAATATCCAATTGATTTGACTTTTCTCCTGCCACAACCAATACCATTGTCGTACCTATATAAGCGTAGAAACCAGAATTCTATTGAACAAAATTAAACACGCCTGACGTGAGAGACTTTTTTACTACTTATAACAACAAGCAAAGCCCCATTCATTTGTTTTTCAACTTAAGTCTCCTTTCAATTCCTCTATCATGTTCACCGTCATTTTTAAACAAATTTCAATTATTTGAATAAAACATCTCATTTTCGGCTACTTTCAAATATCATTGCTTTAGTCATGTTGACACTTATTTTCAAACAGCTTTTTCTAGTTCAATCGCTCGCCCAAAACTAACACCCTGAAAGCGGAAACATTACTTGACCATCGACGTACATACGTACGGCGTTTAACATATAACATTCTTAACCCGCACTCATACTTTTTCAAATCAAACATGAATGTATCTAGACATTATCTGATGGCGTTTCTCTAATCTTAGAATTAAACAAAATATCTAAGTATAAATTTAATTAACAGCAGTAAATAATGGACATGGCTTGTAGAGTTTTCTTTATTTCTCTTCTTGAATTTTGTCGTTTACAAAACAAGTTGATTCAATGGTTTGTCGCCTTACATTCTAATTTCATAGTAATTATTTTCGAAGTGTAGACTAATCTGAATCTTATTTAATCCAATTGATAAATTAATTTATTCTCAAAATCCAATATTTATTTTCAAACGTACAAATAAAACCAACAATCAAATAAAAAGTTTATTTTAGTCATTACTTGCTATTTGAATTCTTTATTTTACGTTTGATATATGTATCAGACGTAAAATAAAGAATTGTGCACATATTAACATTAACAAATTAGCAAAGAGCATGTTGTTCAACCCTTCTGCTATAAAATTGTTCAACCCAATCGCATATAGTGTTTTCACTAAATTGTATAAATAAACAAATGAGATAGTATATTTAACACACATCTATAATCTATATATCTTCATCTCCATCCATCAGCTTAAGGAATCAGACAAAATCTCGATATGGTAACCCTACGCTCGGGCTGGCGTCGGGTTTGGCGCGGCGGGTAATGGACGGGAGAGGGCGCTATCGCGCGCATCGCGCTCCGAAATCAATTTTAAACAAACCATGGTCGCCACCTACAATTATGATTGTCCCGTCGACAATGGGCCGAGCGCGGCGGGCGCACTAAATATCGGTGCGGTGTTAGAGGTCACTCGCTCCGTACCATCGATAATGGCCGGTTGTTTTCGGATCGGGCGAGATAATATCGGGATGATTTGTTGACTATTCACAACTTAAATATTGTAATAAACATTCGATCCTGGGCTTTATCCGAGGCCCGCGCGGCCGTCTCGGCGCGCCCTACCGTCGAGTCGCCGGTACCACAACTTTCTCGAGATCGCTTGAGGTTAGAAAAAAAAAGAGTTAATTAGAAACCGGACTGCACAAAAAACTTATCAAAAAGTTCGATATGAAGCGAACCATTAAATTGATATTACATAATCCTACACCAAAGATTTGTTATATACATATCTGGGGCCCTAATATTGAATAATTTAGTGTGTTCGTCTCCAAATGTACGACCACTGAGTTTCTCGAGATCCATCAGCCTACCATACTTTCACGTTGGATCTTCGATAGAAATTTTAAAACTGACAAACATGGTGGCACGACGTGTAATGAACTTTTGTGAGAGGCCTCAACTTGAGGCCCCTCAAGATCGGAATAGAATTAAAAATTCGCTTTTTGGCATTTATTGAAAAACTGTCATATAAGTTTTACTTCCCGTCTTGTAAAGAAAATTATGAAAAATGTAAAGATTTAATGAATTAAAAAATTGAGATGACTACTTAGAAAGTTATCGATGGTCTAAATTTTAATAAAAAAATGCACCTAAGAAAATTTAAAGGAAGCTTTTATACGGTTAAAAAAACTAACAAGTTAAAAATAAATTTCTTACGACTCATAACGACCCATTTTTTACATTTCCATCTTTGATTTTTGATACGATATAAGTATGTATATACAAATTTTTGATATTTTTTGTAATAAGTACATTTTTTTTTGATTTACTGACTCGAATACTGCCATTTTTTTTTAATTTTTGTCGGTCTGTATGTAGATCCTTTTATAACTTAATAACACGGATAGAAAAATTAATGTAAGAGACGAATATTGATGAAAATTGGCACACAGTAAGAACATGTGATTGCCCAAATAATACACTACATGTAATTTTGCAAAACCGTATGGTAACTAAAAAATAATAATAATTCTTTTGTATTTATTTTGATAGCATATTCATTTTTTTTTCTATATACGCTGTTTTTGTTTTCATAGTGTGTGTGTGTGTGTAGAGCAAGTGGAGAGGTGTTTGAGGTGTGTGTGTGTATGTGTGTGTGTGAAGGGAACGCGTGTTTGAGAATGTGTATGTGTGTGTGCATGCACGTGCGTGTTTGTTGTGTGTGATCGTGTGTTCGTATGTACGCGTGCGAGCGCGCGCGTATGCATGTGTGTGAAAGCGAAACCGCAGTAATATTTGGGTAAAAAAAAATCATTAATATATCACCTCTTGTTAGCAATTATTTCTATCGCTGTATTCTCGTTAGTATACGAAAATTGGAAAATGTATATACCACTGTACAAATAATGTAATGAAATTAATTTCATCAATTTTATTAAGTGATTATTGTGACAGAAACGAAAAACGAATTAGTCGGTGCCAGCTAAAGCAAAGAAAATTAAAAATATAAAATAAGGAAACCGAAAAAGGCAAAAGTTAACAAGAAAAAACAAAATTCAATAAATTAGTATAAAATCAAAATATTGAGTCCGACCGAAAGTATTGAGTCGAATTATGCAAATTGATATAACACCGAGTCTGGCACATCTTTAACTGATACCGACTTCGAAAACAACTAATTATTTTAAGGTTTTTGAAGGCAGTTTTTATTATTATTTTTTTTTGAAGTTTCTTATTTAATGTTCTTGGAATCAATAAGTATCGAAAATATTAGACTGATTTCGTCGGTTATGGGAGAATAAATATTATATTAATTATTGACATATTACTAAGGTAACATGTGATTATTTTACGCACTTATATAAGTAAATAATTACGATTATACAATTAAAATTGACAATTAAAATTTAAGTAAAGTAATTTGCTGTTACTTTTAAAACATACAATTTAATATAATTTGAAATTCGACTACTTTAGATTATTTTTATGAAGCACAATAACACAGAACGAAACCCTAATGAAACACAATAAAATACACGAAACCATAAAATACTAATATATTGTACTACCGACACCACAGAACACTATTACTCCTTAGTCCTTAGAGAAGACCGACACAGTACAAAATTGTGTTAGGTCACAGTTTACGCGGCTTACTCTAACTCAAAGATACGGCAATAAGACTTTCTCGCTCTTCACTGTAGTGCGTGAAGTTCCGTCGGATGAACATCGAATAAACTATCTGCGAATCATTCGACGAATAAAAAACTCATTCACACTGTTTGACGAATAAAATCAACAAATAAATTTATTCGTAGTATAACTATCTGACTCTTTATTTGTTCATTGAAAAATTGACCCTAAGAATAATGGTTTCATAGTAAGAAAGTGATAATAAATTATATCATTATGTATATGATACTTTGTGATGTATGTGACAATTATTGTTATGTGTAACTCAATTGTGCATAAACGGCTAGATGGATTTAGATGAAATTTAGAATACACATAGAATATATTCTTGGTTACACGCCTGATATTTCATATCTCCAACTAATGCGTTCCTATACAATAATTTACAAAAACCGGAATCGATAAGCACAGTGGGATGGATATTGAAATCGAGAGGGAGGTCGTAATTGGGGAAGAGAGGCACGCGGGATTGGAATAGGGAACAACACCAACTCGGAAGTAATCGTGAAATCGGAATTTAAATTAAAAACAAAATTTGGATTGGTGTCAAAGATATTATCAAGATTAATGAATAATGAGAATGAAGAATTAATTATGCGTCCACACAGACGGAGCTGCAGGCACTAATTAGTAGATTATAAAGTACACCTACATAAAATAGAAGTATGTACAATACTCTATTTCAGAGTACTATTGACAGCCTTATATGCCGCTAAGTCTATACGACAAGTAAGAGTAAACACTCGCAGAGAACGCAAAGCGTGAACAAAAAGCTATACGCAATTTGCTTACTCGAGTACACCGACCACTGCCGAACTGATGGGGTCTCAGGTTGATGCGGCGCGAAAGCGCGCGTCATATTCGCCAAAAACAATGAATTATGCCCTCGTTAACATTTATCCGGGCGCCGCGGGCGCTGGGTGGCCGGCCTCGGGATATCTCGCAGCGTCTACTCTCCTGTGCGATTCGAAAGAGCTCTCACACCCTCAATTACGTTCGCTGGCAGAATGATTTCTTTTCTCCATTATGGAAATGTATCGAGAAAAATACGGCGCCAAAGCGAGTATCATATGGGTATTGCGACTGTTAGAAAAAAAGTTTCAAGGGATATTTAATTTATTTCAATTTAAACACATTTAAACAATAAGAAATTCGGATTTTGATTTGCGGCACTGTTATCTTAATCTGAACATTAGGCATTTTATTTACCTTTGTACATTTTAAAATTATGACATTCGTAATGTACGTTTGTTTTTAAATGAAGTTCATTTGCCTATTAGTGATTGCTGAAGTTTCTTATCCATGTCATTGGCATAGTTTCAAGTCGACCTTACATAGATTTGAAAAGGTAGAGAATGATTTTGGCTGCAACAGTAAGTCATTGGCAAAAGTATGTTTAGTTAAGAACTATGTAATTTTTTGTGTTGACGCTATATCTATTAATATAAAAAGAATAACTTAGTGAGGAAATAATTCTTGCCGAAGGTCATGGTTAATGTAATCTCTCGATAACAAAACTGAACTTATAACGAATATTTTAAATCGTTGTTTAAAGTTTACCCCCTATGAAGGTGTCATTGTTTAGGACATACGACGTCAGATTAAGGGCATCTATTTATTTAATGAATTTCGGTATCGTTTTGTAATTAAATATCTCTGCTCAATTACAAAACTAGTTTAATATATCCATTTATGGCGATTTTTCTTTAATTATCCATATTAACTAAGCATATTTGAAATATTTATGTCGTTGATTTTTCTTTTGTACACATTTTCATAGTTTCACCTTTATTTTGTATTAATACATTTATCTCGAAAACACTGCGTAATTGCACAAGCATATTCTTCGGGAACGAAATGAAGGAAATACGAGGCATACAAGCTGATACATAGACCGACATATAAAAAGTTTGATTTAACAAATATCGTACAATATCGCTAATTTATTTTAAAATATAAAGGAAATGTATCTCTTTGTCTATGAATATCATAATAACAGAATATATTAAAAATAGACTGTAGTGCACGTAAAATAAAACATTCGTCTAATATGCAGTGCAGTCGTTTATATTATACGACATTTTAGATCACAACTACATTGACAATTTAATGTCACGGACAGATAAGGGTATTATAACGTATGCAAGACATGTTCACATTCCAGTTTTTACCTTATTGGAGTAGCTCTAACACTAATAAAGGTGTCGCATTACAAATGATCATTACTTGTTGTCACTCGGCTGTCCTGGCGCAGCTGTATATCTATGCATCACGCATACTAATGCTACGTATCTCCATAAAGGTAAACTAGCTAATAAGACATATAGAAAAAAATAATAAAATGTAACTTGGTAAATTTTTAAGTGACAATTTTCCAGTACAGAGGATTTTAATCATCACCGTTTAGTGGAGACAATACGTACATATATATATATATATATATATATATATATATATATATATATATATATATATATATATATATATATGTATATAATAAAATCGTAAACAAACTGTGCCTGTACGAGTACGTTATATATTAAAAAAAAATTATACATGTTACCCTTATGTTACCGAGGCCAAAGAAATAGTTATCGCTTTTGTGATCTCAGCAACTGCTTAATCAATTTAAATACGGTTCTTTCTGATAAGCTTGTTCTGGTGTGTTGTGGCAAGCTTCCTGTAATATTTAGTGTTTGTTTCATTTCAATCGGTTCAAAATATTTATGTTAATCTATAAATATATATATACATTAATCTCTTGAATTGTCTACGGTATTTAGTACCTTGATTAAAATTAATTGAATAAAATTATGAAGGTCGTTCTGTAGGTACATCTCAAAGTATACTTATTTGGTAATTTAGATTATTAAAATTCGAAAATATTTTTACACATAACTTTCGACTGTTGTTATTATTTGACCGTTTGTCCTGTGTACGCTAATTACTGCACTCTTATTTAAAATTAGCTATAATAAGTAGCGTGTTATTAAGTTGATAGAAGATTTTATTTATATTGTGTGTTTGTAAATACATTGTTATTATATATGTATATACATTAGATCACTAGATAGAAAAAACTTTGCATATTATTTTCATTTGTTTTATTGTATTTGATTAAAATCTTGTGTGTAAAATAACTAACTTCACTCTCACTTATAAGTAGCTATAACAGTCTATATTTTAGTTATATACAAGCGTTTGTCTTGGTTTCGCCCAAATCGGGACCGCGACCGGCACACTACTCAACACTCCGCGGTGACCGGTTGCCGAGTCTAAATCATAAACGATACGGGGAGCAGAATCGAGATTCGAGACCGGGAGCGATCGAAAAAAAATAGTAGTGTGAGTGGAATCGTAATGAGAAGCAGTACCGAAGTCAAATGTTAGAGCGGAACCAGAATCGCAAGCGGCATCAGAATGGTTTATGAATGGATGATTTAACTAATAATAACCGGGTTCAGAATCAAAAACGGGACCGTGAATGAAATCGAGAGTAAGACAAATAGGCGCCAAGACCAGCATCGAGACCGGAATCGAGCACTGGACAGCGATCGGGACCATGATTGACATTGTTATCAGTCGATTCCTAATCGATACACAAATGAGATATGAGAGCTAAGGTCTGTATACATTTTTGCGATTTATAATCACGTGACATTTAAATCAACAAAATTATAAAGAACGAACTAGTGAAACCGAAATAATTCTCCTTGATCTAAGGAAGGTCAGTTTGCACATTATTTATATAAACGGCTTGTAGTCATTTCGTGATGCACGTCTGTGATCCGAATGAGACATTAATAGCTGATGAAATAATCTACCACAAAATTATGCATCGCGCCAAATATGGCCAAGCGTCTTCCACGTTCTGCGCCCGGCACGGCGCGGCGCATGCGCACCGAGGTCGTGATTCAGTCGCAAGCGCGTGCCGCTCTAAAAAAAAATGTTAAGGTGTTTTAGTTTTTTATTTAACGTAATTATACCGAGCTATATGCACAACGGCGAACCGGTTTTATTACAAACAGGATTAGAGTGTCCAAATAATTTGTATATTCAACTGGGTATCGAATGTGCTGATTTCTGCTAAAATAATTTTCTATTTTCATGATCATGAAAATTGCTTAAAAAATGAATAGTCACTTTGAATGTTGATCAATATTGTGGGCAAATTAAATTACCTAAGACTTGGATATAATAAACTGTTTTTGTATTTAGAAATTAATTTCACTTAAAACTCCAGTTCGTAATTAAAATATGCCACTTAGCTGATTGGATTCGGTTTTTTTTTATGAAACAAGCCATAAGCCTACCTCAACAACTTTGAAAGCTTCGTTAGTAAACGCACAAAAACATTGAGATAAATCAAAAAGCAACGCCAACCTCAACGCGGGCGCACGCATTATTACTCTTCACGTTTCTTTCACTATTTCTAGAAAGTATAACTCACTGCAGAAGATCGTAAAAGTAGTACCTTATAAGGTGACGGGGGGGCGCCGCGGCGGGCTGTCGCATCAGATATCTTTTATTTATCGCGACCTCACATAATTACTGCCAGTATGAGAAGAAAGTCAGTTAGACGCTAAAGTGTTGATGAACTTGATAATCGTGGAACTGATGCTTTCATCAAAAGAATACAATCTTAACTAATGTTGTATTCTTAGGTCAAGATTCATAGATCTTAGATTGAAATTCATAAATCTTATGCGGAGATCAGCAATAGCTTTTTTGCGTTTAATGAATATTAAACACGAAAAGCTATTTTTATATAGAAACGATTACCCAGAAAAGGATGACAATTTCAAATATTCGTTGTCCGATAACTTAAAAATGATGGACATCGGTTTATCTTGCAGGCCAAACCAAAATTCTCGCACTGTTCTGAACAATAATGTTTTGTCGGAAAGCAATTTATTACATTTTTGTGCTCAAAATTTTCAACGTTCCCTTTCAAAATTATTAGAGGCATTAATAATACGTATTTTTTTTAGAGACAGGACATATCGCTCTAGCTTTTTTTTTACGACGATACGACTTATTAATAGAGAATATAGCATGACGGAGAACTCTCAATCATTTTAAGAATTAACTTCTGTTAAAATTTGTACTAGTCAAAAGAAATAACGAATTACGGTTAATCAAATTGAAATAAAAGTTAACAAATGTTTATTACCAGGAATCGTTGCTTCCCTTAACGTAAACAATGTCAATTCACAATTACCCCGATCTTCTATTGACATTAAAATACCAATTAATTATAATCTTTTAATCATTTGTGTTCTTTATTAGATTATATTATTGTTATTACATATAATAAAGTTCACAAAAATAAAAATAAGCTATTTTAATGAATGTGTTAAATAATCTTGCCAGTAACAAATGTTACAAATCACTAAATTATGAAAAAGAGAGGTACAAGACCAGAAATATTCTATGCAGACTCGAACTCAGTTTGTAGCTCGATAGTAAAATAATATGCTCAAACTCCATTGTTTCTAATTTCTAATAAATACTAATTTTCGCCTAAGTGCGATTACTTGCGTTTAAGACCGAAATCAAATTAATTTCGAAAAATAGAGCCTAAAAATCTAAAAACTATTACGAAAATCGCTGAAAAGTATTCGGTCACCGGATCCTTCGAAAAGGAATCGATTTTTATTTTTTATGGACATTTTCATATTGAGCTCAACAAAATTTCATTTTATGATTAATTAAAATTCGATTTTTGTTTCAGGAACAAATCTTTATCAGTATTATTAATGATCCTTGTAACACTATTTATTCAGACAAAAGTGAAAAAAATCGACACTTTTATACTTTCAATATAACATTATCTAGCAACTGTTCTTATAACATTTTTTATGGTGAAATTTTTGGGAATCATGCCTTTGTTCGGTCTAACTGTAATCTATTGTCATGAGACTATCCCATCGATCTTGATAACGTTTTTCTATATCTCTCGCATCTTCTTGTAAGGGTTATCCCCACTTCCTCGCTGTAGTCTCATAAGTGATCCCGAAATCAGGATGACTATGTAAGGTGGCATCTATTGAACGGTTTGTCCATAGTCTATTGTTTTGTCTTTAACAAAAAAAATTCCCTGTTATGGATATATTCTTCAATCACCGCGATAATCATAACTTTAAAAAAATTCATCTTTATCAATCAAAGTTTGAGTACCGCGAAAAATTTCGGCTTTTAATTTTTTTCATTCTTAGCTTTAAAATTGTTTTACAAATATGTGGAAAATATCCTTTTTAGTTTTCTTATGCAAAACGCAAATTCTAGTTCTAGCTTGATGCGGAGTAGGGGAAGTATAATTTTATTTGTATTTAATAATGAATCGTTAGAAATAGATTTACCGACCACTAATGATTCTTTTATCAACCACATTTTTTGATTCCAAATTTTTCCTGTTTTTCTAGTTCTCAACTATTCCAGAAGCAAACAAAGTAAGGATATCTTAGATGCGTGAAAGAAACGCACAACCTTCTAAGAACAATTGAATTATTGAAATTATCATTAACTGCAATAGCAGAAAAATTAGATTCCCTCAAGTATAGTTAAGGTTTTATTCGTGAATTTTACGTTCTCAAACTCTAAAATTCAGGGTAAAAAATCAATGAGACACATTTTTTGTGCTGAGCTGTGATCATCAAATGTCATTACTACTTCTCCGAAGTTATACGTCACATATGTATAGTGTACTTAGTTTATTTGAAAAGTTCATTTATCGACGTTGGTAATTTAGAGTAAGAATATATACAAATTTAAATTAGTAGAAATCTTTAGAACAGCTAGCTAGATACAGCGCGACCTGACTTATGACCTGCGCTTGGACGCCTGCGGGCATTCGCCCTCGTACTCAAAGTGAAGATAAGCTTTGTTAATACACAGAAGATTACACCGTAGTATGTACATAATAACGACAATAATACGTGGAAAAATAGTATTGTTATAAAACTTTAAGATATACATTAATATTTTTTGTTGTAATATAGAAAATCAATTAAGAAATAAGGGAAAAATCCCATATCAATTGTGTTGAAAAGTCAATCGGTAAATAAATAGTCAAATTTCGTTAACATGATATTGACTCTAGGTATACATCAAAATCTTAATTTTAAAAAAGATCGTGATAATCAATTCTGATCTGATCTTTTGCCTTTTCATTTACAATCTTTGTTATTATATTTACTTTACTTCATTATATATATGTGTATATTAAATAATAATATACTTATATTATTGTATGTTCATTTATGTATTATATCAGCTTTTACCCGCGACTCCGTCCTCGTGGATTATGAATGAATTTTTTCATCTTTTATATTGATCGATCACGCTATCAACCATGAGCTGATGCTGTTCCTTCTTTCGATTTCAGTCCTTGCACCATTGTCGATTCCGATTCTAGTCCCGATCTGGATTTCGGTTCTGTCCAAAATAGCCACAATCCGCCTGTGGCTTCGCCCTTGTGGACATATAACGAATTCTTTTATGTTTTATATGGTTCAACGACGTTCTCAACCATGGCCTCGATTAAGGTCACGTATTCGGTTTAACACACCAGAATAACCCACATTGTTTCACCGAAAGCTTACGTTATCCTGCTATTTTTTTGTTATAAAAGAATCTCATTTACGCTTTTGTTCCTAATTTGGATTTCGGCCCGAACCAATGTTTAACTTGAACTTTTCTCAAACATTGTTGTTACCAATAACGAATCAAAATACGTAAAAAACTCATTCTATGATTATACAAGTGAAACCACGGCGAAAATTGGTATTTTTATCAAACATAGCCTATGTATTTTCTTGATGTATAAGTTATATTACTGTAAAGTGTCATTTAATTCTGTTCAGCTGTCAAAGCGTGATTAATATAAAACATATAAACTCTCACATTTATAATATTAATAGGATAACTATAAGACTACATGCGTTGATACAGAATGAGATATATCAGTCAAATTTTACGTCCCACGCATAATTCTTATCGCGGTTCTGCTCCTAATTTTGATCCCGTTCAGTGTTATTCGTCACGTATTCAGTGTCATTCAGTATTTTTCACGTTGGCCCCAACATTTGAATTTAACCGAGGTTCCGTTATCCCCGACCGGTAAACCCTTTTCGGTTCTTCTGCCGCCCTCGATTCTACTCTTCGTCCTGCCTACAATTGCAATTCCACTACCGGTTACTATTCTGATTTGGATGAAACTCACCACTTAGGAAAAAAAATCACATTTATAATGATATTGCTTTTCCTCGCGGCTTTGTTCGCCTGATTATGAAGTTTTTTTATAGATTATATACTACAGGAATCCTAACTATTTAAGTTTTCGGATTATTACGCTCGATTTTTTGTTCGAAAGTTTGTATCCATTTCAAGTTAATAATATCATACTTTCATTTGTGAAAATGTACTTTAAGTCTATCCAACGGGCATCGGATAATGTATGCAATATTATTCCACACGCATCAAAATATTTTTCGATAAGTAACATCACTATAGTCCAACCATGTTTAGCTTCATGTCAGTTTAGCTTCGGCACGCCGATCCAAGGTCACATCGATGTTTCCACTTGCACTTGAATTTAATGATATCATTATTATTTCATTCATTTTAATAATATCGTTGATTTCAACATACTAATATACAATGTGACGATGTCATGTATACGTTTTACATGTCATTCTGTAGCAGTAAGTATTGTGAAATTCACAGGACGACATGTAATTAAATCGAACGTGACGCTCTGCACAAATGGCCACACCGGCTTAACTCCGAAAGATTCTTTTACGAGGTCACCGTAAAAATTTAATGTTCGGTAAATACGGCCGGAACGAGCTGCAGTTTCGTCACCGCATCGGCAATCCGATTACGAAATTGAATTCGGAATCATGGTTAGAAGTCGAAGTTGAGCAAAGTTCCAGACAAACAAAGAAATGTCAATCAATCATCTTCCTTCTAGGTGGACAAAACCAGATAGAGCCTTTGATGAAATGAGTGGCGTCAGTCTTGTTTTATATGTATGTGGTTATAAATGCATGTTATTAAAAGTTTGAATACAAATTGCATTATCTGTATTAAGCCAAATGAACAAATTAATCTAGAGTGTGTACAACTAACTTTTAATGTTGTTTGTAATGCTCATTGTTATCAGTCAGATTAAGCTAAGTATTATTACGTCACTGAAATGTGGTCACATGTGATTCTCCAAAAAAATATAGCATTTTTTTCTAATACGGCCTCTATTTTAATATAGTCATATTCAGAGGTAAATCTCTATTTTTTATTAATAAATCAGTTAGAGTTAAATGCCAGTGTAGTAAATTGTCTCCGATCTATATCAAAATGTCTATTTCGATTCTGATGCTAATTGTGTTAATCTCATTTGACATCCCGATAGTCTACTTGTCCCGATTTAAACTTCGGTCTCAATCACAACAGTCGAGCCTTATCTCGATCCAAATCCCGACTTCAAATCCATTTCCTGTCGTACGTTCCGTTGCCGACCCCAATCTCGAATTCAACCTTAATCTGTCACAACCTTAAAGCATTTAATGTAACTTCTAACGCACTTATAAATAATTGTCACCAGATTGTGAGAACGCTCGTCAACAGCGCCCAACCTACATGGTATTCGTGTGAGGTTTGAGACATTATGGAAACAACAATATCAAAAGTGGGTATTAGAAAAGCCTGATGAGAAAAAAAATCGACTATCTCAGTCTTTGTTAGTATTGGTGTAGATATCTGGTATATGCTGAATTTACACAAAAAAAAATATAAATTTTTCATTTATTAGAGAAATCTAAAGCACGTGATTTATTTTAATTCTAATTTAATACCCAAACGCGATAGTAAAAGCAAAACGAACGCCAAGCGTTTCAATACAAAGAATTGAATGTTCCATACGGGCGAAGCCTTAGGCGATCGGCAGTCTTACTGATAAACAACTAAGTAACGTAAAGGTAATATAACAAACGTCTCCACAACCTGTATATCGAAGGCTTATCGATGCGAAACAGCCTCCTGGCGGCAGGCAGTTGCGAAATAATTAAAAGTGTTTAACATTCAAACAGCGAGCTCGCGACCGGTAGCCTGTCCGGGGCTCGTTTAGCGGCCGGTCCGCGCGCCCATTGATATATTCCCGCGGGACATGCGATGGCGACACGTCACTCCGCCGCCAGAGACGTCATTTATAAATGCATGCATTCGTTTATTTACTGCATAAATCAAGGTAGACAACAATAAACACACTCAACAGGCTGCACGTCCATGATTGAACTGTCATTGTTTTTGGTTCATTTCGTTTTGTCGGCTGTCTAAGTGTAAGTAAATCGAATGTCAGAGCGAAAGTGGTTCGAGTTCATTTAACGCGTAAGTCAACGTTTGACATGGATTGACATCAGGTTTTTGCGTAATGTATGTAGTGATCCTCACTAACACTTTCTATGCTAGTCGTTTGAGGTAACTTATTATCATAAATGATTCGTTACCTATCGTGAATAGCTCAAATTCGTACCATTTAAGACATCTATTAGGCAAATATATTCGAATAAAATGCAATAATTTAATATCATTAATCGATAAATATATGGACACATTTCAATACTAGATTTATGTAGGGTATCGTGAGATAAATCTTTACTCCATCGGCTTAAAACTTTTGTGACGCCATAGTAACTTAACGTACAATACTTAATTTTTCGTGACCAATCTTAATACAAATTTACACCGTATTTCAACATATAAATGTTGTATAAGAACTTTCATATTAAATTATTTAATTAACGATAGTCTACTCTATGCAAATATTCAAACAAAATCTTAAGTTTAAACATCAATGCCGTCAAAAAGATCGCTTGAATCCTTTAAATGAAAATAGAATTGAATAGACAAAACTTCATATCAACGATGTTAGTACTTATAATAATATATACATATATATATAGACCAGTAAAGGTCTTTATATATTAACATCAACGATGTTAGTACTTATAATAATATATATATAGACCAGTAAAGGAATGGTAAGGGAATGCGTACCAACAAATTGAAGCATACACATAGAGCACAGTACAAGTTTTACACTCTGACCGATCATAAACGTTTGTATTTCGAATGTATGTTACATTTTTTATAAACACATTGACAAAATATTTTTATCGGAAAATTGCTTTTCGATTATTTTTAATTGTAGGCCGAAATTGATCATTGGTAGAAAAAAATCGAATGATTTTCTATCTTTTAAAAAACTCTCTATTAAGTGTTACAAGTGTTACGATTGCAGAACTCGTTATCAAAGTGTTTTTAGGCGGAAAGCACTACTACATCTGCAATTCGATCGTGGTAGTGTTTCTGTCCATGTGTTTTGTGAAGATACGTCCTCATTTATGATCACCGAGGAAAATGTGGCTACGATCAGGAGGCTAATTGAATAAAATCGGTTTATTACCTATGAGAAGATTCAGGTTAATTCAATAACTGCTATAAATCGAATTAAAATAGAAATTAACAGGACATTTAAAAATCAAGGGATATCGTTTTCTCCGAATTCTTCATGAACTCGTCTCAGAATAGAAAAAGGTTCGTGTTGATTGGTGCTGTGTTGTAGTTTAAAAACGTTTACGGACGACCAAATACTGTTTACGACATTGTGACTTAATAGAATATATGGATTTATTATTACGACCCAGAGAGGAAACATCAGTCTTGTAATTGGGTGTTAGAAGGCAAAAGAATCCCAATGCAATTGAAGCGGGCGCGAAGCATGAGCAAAAAAGTTAGTACGTTTATTTTCCCTCGGACAGGTCTGGTTTGCACGATCCAACTTGAAGAGCAAAGAAATAGTTAATGCTGAATGGTACACTACTTAATAGTTTGCATAGTTTTTTTGGAAAAAGTTTAAGTGAAAAGACCGATTGTAATGTAAAATGACAAATATTTTGCATCGTAACAGAGCTTCTTTGTATTGGCGAATAAGAAAAAGTCATATTTGCTTTTTGAAAAATTGGATGTAGTTTGTAACTCTCGTTGCACATAGTTCGGATGTCACATCATCTGATTTCTTTACTTTTCTAAAAATCAAGTACTTCTCAAAAAATTTGACATTTACAGAGTCATCAGCGGTTGTAATAGCGTACACCAAGGATTTAAAAAATATGTCTTAGATTAGTAGGGCTTTATTTTTGGAAATTTCATACAAATTAAAAAATTATAAATGCATGGAATGATCTACTAAAAACGACAAATTCATTACTTTAATTATTAACTGTTTTATTTATGAGTTGTGCAAAATATGAAAGCATTAAAACGTACAAAAGCTGAAAAAGCTGCCAGATATGATAAGGTTTCATCACAGATAGTGAAGGGCGGCGGTGGTAGAGGTAAGCCTACCGTACCAACCTTTTGATAAATGCTAGAAAAGGGTACCTAATGCATAGAGTACCTAATGACTGGTAACCAACCATTATTTGCACAAATTACTGTCCTAATTGCAATAATTCAATTTTTTCAATTTCAATTTTAACAAGTCTCCTCAAAGACATTAGTAAACTGTATACGAAAATCAATATTGAAAGGGTTATGAATTAGAATGAAAATGCGATTTAGAATGTACTAGAAGGATATCGGAAAAAGATAGGGTATACGAACCAAGTTTTTTTTTCTCTGTGCAACATTACGCAAAAATTTTTGACCAAGGACCAAAAGGTCTTCTGTACTTTTATAGATCTGGAAAAAGCTTATGATCGGTGAAAAAGGCATGATCCACGAAGAACCCTATTCATGCATGGTGTAAGTAGAGGATTGATGAAGAAAAGTGAAAGTAGAATTAATCCAAAAAGAGATGCGATATCTGCGTAGTGTGTATGCAGTGTCTTTGGAAAATATATGTAGAAACTGTGATGACGCAAAGCAGAGTTTTTAAAAGAAGATGTAGTGATTAGGATAGAAAAAGATATTTTGTGGTGGTTTAGCAATCTAGAAAGTATGATTGAAAATAGTCTGACTAAAGATAATCTATAGAGCGAGAGTTTATGATGGAAGGGTAGGAATAAGTGGCCTTAGAAAATCCTATACAAATGAAATTGGAGACATATTAAAAAAGGGCAAAGTTTTAAGCACCCGAAATTGAAGAAATTTGCCTGAAGTTGAATATCGATGAAGCAAGAGAGATCTCCAAAAATGGTACCGTGTGGAAATCTGTATTATCTGCCAACCCTTTTGGAAAATACACGCAAGTTTATAATAATAATATGAATTGTACAAAATATTCAGAGAGTTTTACGTACATGTTCTGTCAATTTTGTTGAAACGATTGAAAATGGACGATATGAAACCAGAGATACTTTAAAAGTTTATTAAGTATTGACCATAGATCCTCGTGAGGATTCGATTACGTTGTTATTTTTTCTCACTCTCATTCTCTATGGTTCTCTCTACTTATTATATCTCTCTAATTATATTTTGTATGTGTAAATTTCTCTCTAAACGTTGAAGACAAACAATTTGAGCGTTATATAGTTTTATACGTTATCGTAAAGTATAACGGACGCCGTCTTAGCTTAATTATTTTTCTTAAAATATTACACATACGCACATATAACAAAATTTATTATGATTCCTCTCAAAATATTAAACCGTTCCGTAAGTATACGAGCGCGGGTATCATCAAAATAAGTTTACAACTGGCGGCCGAAAAAGACATCGAGGCCGGCTCTAACCACCGATCGTATAAGTCTGTGTCAGATTAAACACAAATATTTACATGCGTACAAAAGGCGCGACATAAAAGTTTCACATTTTACAAGCAATTTGGGGTTATTTATCACGGTGGCCGCTCCGCGTCCGCCGCAGCTTCTTTATACAGAAGCCATTATAAGTATCAGTTTCAGATCATAGATCATAAGCGCGTCCATTATCCGGCCCCGGCTCCGGGTTGCGGGGGGTCCGCCGGCGGCCGGCCGCTCGCGTCTGTCTTCTTTTTCTCCTCCCCTCGTTACGACTTTTTATTGTCGTCCGCGACAATTTCCCTAGACTTCGCCTTTGCGTTCGGAAGCGTAAAACATCGCGCGCCGGCGCATACGATCGCTCGCTCACTCCGCGCCACCGTCGAGAATGTGCTTAAATCATCGTGACGCGTGTTCGAAAACTATAATCTTCATTTTATTACGATCGTAAATTACGATTTGATTTTAATAACTTATTCAATTCTAAGCATGTTTGGACTGCTGAGATATCAAACGTTCATGATTCGATCCGGGCGAAGTTGCGCAAAGCTTCACCGTACATCATGATATCGAAAGTTACCCAACTTTATGCGATAGAGTTTGTTCGAGTGCTAATAAAATTCGAATCGGATTAATTTTGCTCGGATAAATTCATAACAAAAATATGTTTCGAGTGTGAAAGTCGGTGGACCTCGTCAAAAATTTTGTTTTGGTCCGATAAACACATTTCAACAAATATTTCGTCCGTACATCGGTGAATGTTACCGAATCGCGATCGAAGCTTATTTTTTCACAGACATACGACTTTCTAGTTTTAGTCCGAAAAAGAAAATAAATAAAAAAAGACACAAAGCACTGGTTATTTTTCGTTTAACTAAGAAAGTTGTTGGAAACAGGAAATATTACCATATGCATATGCTACGCAAATCAAATTTGAAATTGCAGAATCCCATAAAAATCTTAAGAAACTACGCAGTCTTATTCCATTTTCATATAATCAACTTTGCACCTGTATTTTTTTAAGTTCGTATGTTTTGCTCTCCATATCACTATTGTGAGTATATCGTGAAAATTTTTGGGTCAATTAGACAGATCATGTTATTATTTTAAAAAGTTCAAGTTACAAAATAAATTTGGACTCCATACTTCCGTAAAAGAGCACTTCAAACCAAGAAAACTAATCTATGTGGCATGCAATATTAAAAATGTTGAATCACTCTTGCAAAATTCCAGTTAAACGTACACTTTGTTCGGGGTACCTTTTTATTTAGGTCGTCTCACTTTACTTCTTCTTAGGTTCTGACTTTTTACTGGTATGTAAGGGAAAAGTAAAAATCTAAATTTTTTCATAGTTTTAGTGATAATTATTAAAGAAAACGATTAGCAGTATGTAATCTTACTCGAACGTATTTTAAGTATTATATAAAGAATTTAATTGTCTGTAAAGAGACATAAACAACTGTATCGCTGTATTTTTCATTAGCGAGTTCGTCAATATAAGTAAATGAAAGGTATAAATATACAATACAGAACATTTAATTTAAAATCAATGGGACATGAGGTTCGGGAGGCATGGCTCTTTTTTATGTAACCTCTGACATTAGTTCAACTCAGGGTTAAGGTTGAACTTAGGTCTAAATTACCTAACCATTTTATCAATTAAGGTATATGATAAACATTGTAAACATGGTAGACAATGTAATTAATGGATGCCACCTGAAAACAAGGGCCGAGAAGAAATATATAATCAAACTTAATGATATTCACAATAAAATGTTGAGATAAATTTGATATAACCTCTTTGCATAGAGAGCTGATAAAGATGATCACTGTTGTACAAAGAGACTAAGGTACCTGATTTCGGACATTGAAATGGGTTCACTTCCTACCTACATTTGTTCTTGGACTCTCATCTGCGATGAAACCTCGGCAGTAGGCAGTACAGGTAGATGTGTCTTAGCAAAAATATTGCGGGCTAAGGCTGCCTCGAGAATGGACCGCCGTGCACTTCCTAACCGGCATTTGCGTATTCAGATATCGGACATTCACTCTTGCGGGGGTGAAAAAAGGATCCTAGATCCACCATAAACACGTGTCACCTATTATAACCGAGATAACAGATTTCACAAATCACCTCTCTGAACAGAACATCGTATCTTACCCGTTGCTTAGGAGGATCCCACTATAAATACTGATATTAGACAGGAGAAGATTGACTGGTTATAATATTTCCTTGAGAGAAATTTGGTTTTCGCAATGCCTGTCCTGACGCTTTTCCAATCAGAAAAAGAGGACCCACAATTTTTTTTATTTGAAAAAGTAGTCTTAGATATGACACAAATGACAGATAACATATCAACTTAATGAAGGATTGAATGACATTGACAATTAAATATTGAAAGAAAAGGTGCTTTTAAATTTCCTCTTTTTTATGATCCATCTACTGAATTGAGTTATAAATGAAACAAAATGGCTTTACTTTTATTCAAAGCGAATTATGGATCCATCAAAATAACATTACGATATCTCGTTCAGAAGCTGTTATCGAATTATCATTTTATGAGGGAAATTCAAATCTGCTAGCAAACACCGATTTTATTTTGAGGTGTTTACAAAACATATTCGTGTTATATAGATAGATAACATTTTTACTCTTTCGTTGTTATAGTCAATGTGTTTATTTTCAGAAATTTTGAACGTTTTAAATCCCGTAATGTACATGGTTCAAAATACGCCATGTCATATGCACAGACAACTATCGATCAGAAAATAAGTTATTACAATAGAACAAAGAATTCACAAAAAAATATTCTTTCATATATTTTGGGACTAGGTCTAGTTTAATCTATATTACTTTCCCTTTGACATCAAACAAGTTAGATTACATGGGTGAGCAGACTGACATATTCTTTGGAAAAAACCTGTAAATCAGTCATGTAAAGTCTTCATGAGTCTTTTCGGCAAACTCTGCGACTTCTTCAAAATCACAATATTTCTGTACTTATACATATTAGGCATCTTATACATTTTTGTCATCATTATTAATAACCATTAAAAGCAAGAAATTTATTTGATATCTCTTTGACTTAATATTCTCTTAATATTATTTTACGTGTCTGAAGCTTTACACAATTTTTTTACGCGCTTAATTAAAACAAAAGATATACAACGTTGTCTAAACGAAAGAAATCGTGTCTCAGATATGATCAGAATGCGGCCTCAGAATTTCTCTATTACACGAAAGCCACAGGTAATTGTTTTTGTTGTGTCAGCATCGGCGTAATAAATGTGACTGCTTAACCTCTACACGGCTACGAAACGCGCTCAATCGTATAATAAAATGTTAATAAAGTGCGTAAATCAAGATAATGTCAATAGTTAAGAGAGTTCGACACAACAGAATAGTCATGGGTGAGGTGAAGATATGGCCCTTGTAGAGCTCGAGGGCTCGCGGCCGCGTCGCATTAGGGTCAAATTCATAAGAAGAACTGAATATATTAACACTGTAGCAACAATGCACGTGATAAAGGTATTAATTTTAAACCGGCTAAATGCTTGCCGGACTTGCACAACATTTCGTTTCTTTCGCGCTGACATATCGAAACTGATAAATCCGTGGCGATAACGTCGACTAATTCGATTTTAAGATTGAAATAAAAATACCCTGATAGATCTATTCTATTGATTTGATTTTATGGTCAACAATGTTCTTTATCTTCTTTTAATTTTTTTAGCTTTGATATAAGTAAATTAAACTTTTAAAATAATCTATGTTTACAAGCCATTACCTATTTGAATGTTAAAGTTGTAATTAAGGCAGTATTTACTTTATATAAAAAATAAATATTGAAATTGATTAACAGGTGTTTAAAGAAAAAAGACAAAAAAAATTTTCAAAAGGTTTAAAATACCTCATTAGTTTTCATCATACACTGATTTCAGGTATTGACGTTTGTCTGTAATTGTATCTCTGTGATGAAAATACAAGGATAATATACACACTTAATATCTAAGTGTACTTGTGTAAAAAGATCCGTTTAATAGTCGTTGCAAACAGCTTGTTTCGTAAAAAACCCTTTAAATATAAAACGACCACTTATTATTCATTTTATTTTTTTATATTTACAACTTATGAGTCACATATTGTACGTGTCCTCTGAACAGCATATTTACTTCTTCATAATATCGTTTACACAGTTCAGTACAGTACAGTGGGCGTCACGTTCTTGTGTGGAAAATTAATGACCTCCTTGAATAAATAGAGGTATTTGGATGCTAACGGCATTAATTCTAAATATGTGGCAATTAAAAATATATCATTGTTTAAATTAACCGCATTTGCACAATAAGAATAACTGGACTGTAATGTTCTATAAGTGTTTATTTTAAGTTTTAATTTCAAATCCGTAAACCACTATGATTTTTAATTAAAACTCAATCTTCTTGCCCTGGCCCCTCTGCGTTAGGTATACATGCTATCGGGTTCCTGGGACACCATTCTTGTCTATGATAATGATAATCATTGACAGACCCTACTTGTTCATACCTAATTTTAAATCGGTCATCTGAGTAGCTTGCGGCCTGCTATTGCTACTCTTCTTGTAGCCATGGTAAAGCACTCATTCACTACTTTGCATATTCGTAATTGTTTATAACGATTTCATAGACCTTCCTTTTGGTTCTTATACCCGTTGTCAGATCACATAAGACTATTCCCAGTTCGAGCTATTTACTTCACGAGCATAACGTTCTATGGATTATGTAGGTGGTTTGAATGATAGTCTAGGAGTTCAATTTTTTCGTTTACCATACAACATCCGTCGAAGTCGAATTGCATTCAGAGTTGCATAGATAGTTCTAGTCTTACTGATACGTGGGTCAATAGGCTCAAGAGGTGTCCTCCACTGTTCTAACTTTTTTTTTGTCTTTCATGTATGCTGTCTAATATTAGAGTTACCTTATCTGCATACAAAAAATCATTAAAATATTCATAGTTCTCAAACTACATTTCTGACATTTGTTCGTACGTTATTATACACGTTAATAAAGGTTTTTTTATATCGCTGAAGGACATCTTCTGATCTTAGTACTTGCTATATTCTTTGCACACCACAAATACCTCGTCAGTATATATAAATTATCCAGTTTGGTTTTTTTTTTGCTGACTTTTCTCATTACCAATGGTATCAGGCCGATAATGATGAATATCTGCACAATTGCATCTGTGATTTCGACTACAGCACCAAACTTTGTGGCAGCTGATCAGATCTTGAAGGCACTCCCTTAAGACTCGTTCCCAAATCTTTAGGGTGTGAGATGTGAGTTTCGATCCATGAGTTGTTCTAACAATCTAAAGCATCTGCTTTTAGGCTTGTAAAACGAGAGTCGTATACTCTTTCTCTCGCCATATGAGACTGTTTCGCTTACCATTATTTTATGGAATAGCTTTGAAGGATGATAAATCTCTATAAATTTCCATAGTACGGCGAGAGT
Organism: Eumeta japonica; assembly: GCA_005406025.1. Lineage (NCBI taxonomy): Eukaryota > Metazoa > Arthropoda > Insecta > Lepidoptera > Psychidae > Eumeta > Eumeta japonica. The sequence continues at coordinate 16,667 of BGZK01001691.1, read as the reverse complement.
ATCATAATGATTTCACACATATCTTTGTGTCGTAGATTGTCTATTACTTGTTGCATAGCAAGGTTTTCATTTTGCAATTTCCGATAGTGCCCATACCATTTCTCATATATGTCCTTGTCGTTCGTGAGTAATTATAAAATTTCAATTTTCTTTATTAAATTTTGTTTTTGTTTTAAGGCTTTTGGAATAACTGTTTCTGCACTTAGCGACTTTATGTAATATGCTATCTTTAGTTGCTTAACTAATATACTGATAATAAGAGTATGTTATATTACTATTTTCCCATTTTAACAGGCAATGTTTATCTTGCCATTATTTTTTTGATGTTCATAAATTTCTTTATCCTCGTCTAAGTTTAAACAGTCCTCTTTTTCACCCACGTAGTCTTTGATGCGGTTGTTTCACCAATAGGTACATCTTGCACTGTGTGCCGTTGCAAATTCTTAGCTTATGTTTTGCAATGGTAACACAACTTACTTAAAAAGTTGTCCATCTTTCTAACAGATTATTATCTTGTATATAATATTCCCTTTTAAATAATATTTTATTTTACGTAATACCATTTCCTATTTAACAGAATATATTCTGAACTGATTTTTCATCATTAGTAGATCGTTTATGCAAAAAAACTCACTCGGGTAAAACTTTATTCTCTAGGATTTTCTTTCTAGGATGAAATTTCTTTTACACTGTACAATATATATTACTTTATTCATCATGATTTGAAGTCTTTTTGTTTAACTGGTGTTTCAAATTTTGAGATTATTAGAAAGAGCCTATTTTGAAAAATAAGTGGTTCTTCAAAAACAAACTTAAAGTCTTTTGTATTAAAAAAGTTTTGCCTGTGTTTTCACTTTTCTTAATATTCTTGTAAGCATTATATGTTTAATATACTTTAAAAAATAAGTGTTCAATACTACGAGGTTAGAAAGCAACTTAAACATACAAATCCAAGTTTGCGCACGCTTATTTTCGCAAACATTTAAATATTTTTAAATTTTACACAAGAGACGTACAGTTTGATTCTCAAAATTATTAATGTAAACCTGATTCATTTACGGTTTATTTTCATTTTATGTAATTCGTTCGTCTTTCCGTTTCTTTTGTTATCGTGTACATAATAATGTGTAAATTTGCGGTAATAAATATTGTTCCCAAATTATTTTATTTCGTTTTCTAACACATTAACACGTACTTGTCTGTTTTTTCATTTACTCCGGCAGTGGCACATCACTAATGTATATATATATACCCATATGTTTCACTTCGTGACGTGGCGTACGTATAAATGATATAACTTCGAAAATGTGAAAAAAAAAATTTGGTTGCCTGTAAAGTCGGTATACGGGCGAAAGTTTTACGTGACAACGACTTTGAATGGTAAAATCATTTTAATGTGAATATTCATTCGTATAGTAGGAAGAAGGATGAAATAATAGTAACAATTTAAAACATTTATTTATACAAAGAATTATATTTAAAACATTAATTTATACAAAGAATCTCGCACTGAATTTCATATTAACAAAATTTTATTTTTACCTTTACACATACATACGTATTTATATACAAATATACATACAATAACTTGCAATACATTTGCAAGCTATGCACTCTCTAGTGCTGCGCGCGCGGCAGACCGATCATAGTTGAGTGGGAGAGAGACGCAAGGCATTCGGCGGGCCTCTCTCTCGTTCGGTGACTCATCGTTACGTTACCGAGCGTTACATTTTTCATAAGTGACTCCCAGCCGCAACCTAATTTAAGACGTTGTCACGTCAAAATCCGAAATCTGAAACACATTTTTAGATATTTATCGGTCTGGAAAGACATCTCTATCCAATTTATTTTATTCTTTGTATTGTCTACTTTACATAAGTTTATAAAATATTCATAATTATTTTATGCATAGCCCAAAAAATTTCGTTTTGTTTACCATTAATATATCGGTGTTTGGTGCAAGCGTCAGGACACTTGATGACAACTACTCAGCGAAAAACACTAAAACTTTTACTAATTGACTTTACGCTTCCGATCCGATGTATTTGTGTATGTTGTGTTGTAGCAACAATATATTGATAAACATATTGCGATAAGTCAATAAATTTAATATCATATAAATAATTAAACAGTAAATCACATATTAGAGTTTAGTATTTTAGCCCAAACTGGTGATTAAAATTCACAAAGATATAAATTTGTAATTTTTTATTTCATTAATTTTAAGTCTTCTACCCCCTTCAGATTGCTCTACTCGTCTTCAAGATTGTCTTTTGGGAGGAGGAAACCTTTTTACATGAGCATCGTAAGGTATTGATATACATACTAAAATATGATCCTAATGATGTTTCTCTTCATGAAATTTTTGCTTTTCGGCCCTCAACTACGATCACTGATGGAATCTGTTAAGCAGTTAATTGCAGAAAACCGGCTTTGAGAAGATTTAAGGTCATGAGAGAAATAAAGGGACCAAGTACAAAAAAACAATGCATTAACATTTCGATTTAAAAACTTTGTTATCATGTGATTCCTTGTTAAATCGTTTCAGTACAGAGCAGATTTGGAATTTTTTATGCAAAAAAAAAGTTGGTAAAGTATAATTACCGATGGTCAAATTTTATTCACAAATCACAGCAGTGCGACAGGAGATGATACGGTATGCACAGTCAAAGATCATATGAATTGTTTATTTTCCCAAAAATCAAATCATGAGAGATTTAATATTTTAGGAGCCAGAAGAAGCTTTGATAGCTTTTTAACCAGTACGTCAAAAACATGCTTTGAGATCAATAGTCTGTATATACTGAAAAATTTTGACGTGATAACGTCTTATAAATCGATCAACGGCGGCTGCACGCGCGAAAAAGCATGACTCATTGTCGCGTTCCGCCTGAGCCGAGCGTGCGAACGAAAGCGCGGAACGAGCGATCTCTCTTCCATTTTATGGGCCGATGCGTACGAGTAGAAGAGACAGCGGCCGCACACAACCTACACGTGAACTGTTTTGTCAACTGTTCATAAAGTGAAGTCAAAAGTTAATGTGGTTTCCATTGTTTATTACAACAACAATTGCGGCAAGTAATAGTAATTCAATTCAAAATTATGCAATTTTTCATCAATGTTTTCTTATGACGTTATCACGTAAAATTATCGCTCGTAAACCAACTTTACACAACCAATTTTTCGAGTGAACAAAAAAGTACAAAATATAAAACAGGAAGAAAAGGCAATAAATGTGTTACTCGTATTTCAAGTATTTTATTTATAGGAAGTGCAAAATTTTCAATGTGCCCCACTTAAACAAAATTCCTCAACGTTTTTCCAAATCTAAAACTAAAGTGTTATCCTTTCTAACACATGTTTAATATATTAATGAAGAAGTACAATTTATTGCGAGTTCTGAAGTAATAATCATAGCACAAGAAATAATCTATTTTAAGAATAATATAAAGAGAAAGATATTAACCACATGTTATAATTTTATTAAGATTACCTAAATATTTAAAGTCGTAACGTTCATAAATCAACATTTTTATCATCTTTATCTATTTAAAAATTCATATTAACTATTTTTACTCAATGTATTGTTGTTGAAAGAAAAAAGAAGCACATAAAACGATACTCAACATCCGACCTCAAACATAAATTTACTTAACATAAAAACATAATAAATTATTTTAATTCGTGTGCAACGTGAATAGACACTAAACTCCACAATCACTTTATACGCCGTATCCAAAGGACTGGAGTAGTAATTTAAGAACCAGCTGTCCGGGTTGTAAGTTTGGATGTTTTACAGAATTACATCCATTTGCTCGAATCGATGAAATTCGATTCTTATTATACGGTGGTTTAATAAAATCATTGAAGTGCAACGCGCATTGAGGTGGGTATCGTGTTTCGAGCTGGTCGAATGTGGAGAAGGAAACCATTTTATCTATTTAATGTCACTACATCCTGTGAAGCCAATCGCCGCGCTGACCCCTAACGGGTGTAACAATCAAATAAAGACGGTAACAATAGCGCCTCGTTTTCAGTGACTGTAATGTGTACTTATTCACTGTAAATTCATTGCAGATATGCGTGTAGAATAATTTATTATTGTTTTCATATTACATACAAGAATATATAGTACACCAACCCAGGTTCTAGTAAAAATAAGTCAGTTAAGTAAAATTTAATAAAAATAAATCACTTAATGAGTTAGTACGTTACAGTGCTGGGTTTTTTAGAATAATGTAGGATTAAAAGTCGGTATTGCCTCTTTAATGTATCTAAGTATAAGAGTTTCCAAAACGTGAGAGTACAAAAAAAGATCGAATACTCGTTGATTGACTCATAAATCTAAGATAGATCTAATTAAGTTAGGGCTTTGATTTTTTTAGAAGTCAGTATACTACGTATATTTATTTCACATTTTCTAGAACCTACTGTATTCAAACTCCAAATAATCATTGATTACTTCTCTAATATTTACACATATAATTGTATGTGTTGTGCATAGATATTTTAACTAAACAACAAAATACATGATTCAAATAAAAACTCAAAATTTTCGCAGACGCACGAGTATACAACTATATAATAATAGCTTCTGCCCGCGGCTCTGCCTGCGTGAGCAGAACGAATTCCTTCGTTTTCCACGTCGGCTGATTACGGTCCCAACCGTAATCTCGATCGCTACGCGGCGCCATATTCTGATCCCGATCCTGCTTTCGATGCCAATTCGTGTCGCTCCCAGTTTTTAAACACGGTCCCGCTTTTTATGCGAGCCCGTTTTTGATTTAGGTGAATTCCAATTCCGGTCCGCCACTAGATCCGGGTTCTGTTCTCAAATCAGATTTCAGTACTGCTTTCCGTTCCAACTCTAGTCGCGCTAGCAGTTTTAAGGCTAATCCCATAACTCGATTTGGACCTCGACCTTCCGGTCTCGGACCTTCATTCTGCTCCGCTTATAAATTAGAGTCTCCTAAAGGTCAAGATTCAGATTTGAACGAAGCCAGGGCAAATGTTGGTATCAAAATAAAGTTTATTGTGTGTTATAAGTATCCATAAGACTAAAGTTAATTATTTTAAGCATAGGATTCTTATTAAACACATTTAAAATAAAAACTTAACCAACCACCGATTTAATTATATTAAATACCAACTTAATTACACCCTGTTTATTATGAGTACTTTTACGTAAGAATGAAGTAATTATTATAAATACAGCCGTTAAATAAACTAATAAAACCAATGAAAGTTAAACCTAAAGTTTTTTAAACTATAATAATCTAATTTACCCAATGAATATGCGAGTATGTACCTACTGATATACATACGAAATAGTTTTCATAAATCATTTTATTTAATTATTTTCATACGAGGTACTAAATACGGTATACGATGGTATATAGATTAACATAACTTTTTGTTTGTGAACCGATTGGATACAAACCGACGCTAAATATTGCGGGAAGTTTGCCATAACCCATAAATAAGAACCGCATTTATATCGCTTTAAACGTTTCAGCATGCACAAACGCAAAGCACAGACAAACAGACAAAGATTTTAAAAATTATCTCTTTGGCCTCGGTAACATGAGCATAACTTGTATAAATTAATTGCTAGTTTAGAAAAAATATTTAATGCACGCGGATTATTCACGAATTTATTACCTGTATAGATAATCTTAAAAAAAATAATGCATCTTTTTGCTTTTATTTTGATTATTTTTGCTTTTATATATAGTGTAATGAAATTATTTTGATGTAGATAAAAATATGGCAGTCCATTGTTTCATACATTTGCTCAACTTATCTTAGCATCTAAAAGGCATGACTGATTTTAAATTTACTCTATTCGAAAAGTAAATTTTCTACGAATAATAGTCGAAAGTCGTTTAAAAATATGAACGATAGCTCTTTCGATTCGGGATACAATTATGAGAAAGACGTCCATAAATGTTTTCTCAACTTATTACTTAAATGTCCGATAAACAAAAAATTATTAAAAACAATTAAAAATGAAAATAAATGTATTTTTAATTATTTCTTTCATTACAAAAATAAAAGTGAAAACACTTTTTTGAAAATAGTGAACTTGTACATTTGTTCATAAGCAATTTCTAAACAAATGACGTAAAAAATTTCTTCTAAATGCCATTTTTATATGCAAAAACAGCAATAACGAAACATTTGGCAAAAAAAATAAACAACATTTTTGAGATATCTCATATTTGTCAACATTAAAAAATCATAATAAACAAATAAAAAATATTTATAGTAATTTTTTGTAAAGTAACCTTATCTTGTTTAGTATATATATTGACCAACATTGATTATAATGTCATCTGGATACGTCCTTTAATTGTCTAGATGAAGATGTGCATTATATGTAGACTACAATTTATTTAGATTTTTAAATTAATATTTAATAGTATAAAAAACACTTTGGGTCGTATAACTCTTATTAGCGGCGGGGCGCTCACACTATAACAGCCGCGCGGAAGCATACTTTCAGCGTCAAATTGAAATTGTAAATATTGCAGAAAGAAAAATCAGAATTGGGTTTGTTTTAATTGGAAATTTTCTCCTCTTTAAAGAGATTTATTTAAAATTTCCTTACTTCCTAAGGTTTTTGGTTACAGCAAAAAATTTGAAGGCCCTTTTTTATTGTTTTTTGTTTGCAAAAAAATATGGCTTTCTCAGAAATGTATCCCGAATCCAATGAGCTACCACTCATATTTTCCAGAGACTTTACTATTTCTCTCAGAAAACTCACTTCTCGACTAGACTAATTGAAAATAAGAACTAACATTAAGTGCGCGCATAAGAACCAAGCTGTGTTAGCGCCAATTTAGCGCGTTAACACCACAATGGATACACTATCAACGTGACGGACTGATTTGTCCTTAGATCTTTATATCTGCAATAAAAGTCCTTCGAATTTTTAATAGAATCAATTATCTCCGTATTCAAGGAGTTAAGTCCAATTCTTTAAAGAAAATTTGCCATAAATTCTTACTGTAATACTAATTATACAATTCTACGTAAAATTTCTAAAATGTAATAGTTTTAAATGAAGTTTAAATCGAAATTATATGAGAATTATTTCCAAAAATGTATGGATCGCCTCAAGGAATACCTAAAAAAAATCTTTCTTTACATACCGTTTCCTATTTCGTCTTTATTGTCTAAGAAAACATAAAGATTAATGCGTGAAGTGTTCCAAGTGGAGTCTGATTGCCCGAGCCATTATCGTAAGCGTAAAATCAGATAGAGGGCCATGAAGTCATAAGGGCCGGGCGGCGAGCGCCGAGGTGCCGGCGCCGTCGCGTGCGCACGCACCTGAGCCCCCCGTCCGCAATCAAACGTTAAAGTTAGTGCCACGCCATACTATTTACTTTGCACTTTATTAATGCCACTGAGAATAGCCTTACTTAACACAAAATATTCAGAAAAAAAAAACATAATAAACATCATAACTTTTCCATACGTATTATGAAACAAAACGTCTCTCTGTTTGAACGTCTGTCCATTTGCGCTGTTATTGCTCGTGAACCACGTCGTTCGTCTGGTTAGATTTTAGTACATGTTTAGTTAAAATGGATAATCTTAAGTAGACTACTAATACCCAAGATTATCAATCTACAATTTTAGTGCATTACGTTGGAAGAAAACGCACAGCACAGCAAAGAAAATTGCTCCTTCTTCTTTTTCTCTGGTTTTAACCGTATATGGTTAAATGAACGATCAATATTTGTAAAAATTTAGTATTATAGATATATTATTATTCATGGACACTTAAGTAAAATCTCTTTTCCAAAAAATGTTACTTGTTTGGAGATTCTGCTTTAACGTAATATTATACCTAGAATAAAATGCAGTAATCTTTAAAATACGTTTTCTTTTAAATATTTTTGTTGTTTTTGAGAATGAAATACATAGACTTTGTGACTATAAACTACTTCGCTCATAACACAATCTCGTATTTTTTGATAATTCACATAAGGTCATAAGCCTAACTTTTTGAACCTATATGCAGTTGGTCTAATAAACAGAATTTATACAGTAAATAGATTCACTAATACGAATCCAAGACGACAAATAACAATGCTAAGCGTTTTCAGAGCAAATAAAAAAATATAATCAACTCTGAAATTAATTACTATGTATCCATCGTCTGATCTTTATTTCTTAATTGTCTTAACAACATATAGTGTAAAAAAAAATAGTATATCTTGGCACAAAGTAATAATATTTGTGTTGGTGAAGTTATTTTAATACTGAAACGACGGAAAAGTCGTATTTATACCGGTGGTGCTATTAAAAGAGCCAGTTTGTTTTCAGGGAATACCAAAATTAATTTATTGTTTTCTCTAAACAAATATAGTGTCCCTTTCCGTTTTAATTTTAAAGCAACACAAAAATACTTTTACAACATTTTTTATGATTATATCGACACGGAGAACAATATGAATTTATTTTATATTTCCATTGATTTATACTTTATAGGTGATACGTGATTTATCGCGGCGTGAGCGCAACGCGCGCCCGCGACGGCGACGGATGGCCGACGACGCGCCCCGGGCCCCGTTTTATATATGCATTGCAGGCGTGAGCGCACCTATTATATACAGATATATGCACAATGATGTTTTCATTTAACTAGAGATTTTTTCCTGCTTTAATATCAAACGTCCTAATTTTGTGAGTGTATACACTCACAAAATTAAAACAATTCAGAGACATTTTTACTATTGTCGCTCATAGTGTTATAATAGTATTTGCGATAAGTATGACGGATTTTGAAATATAAATTTTGTTCGTAAATTATAATGTATCGTTAATGAATATTTTATTAAATTAAGCATAGTTTATGTTTTACAATTCCAAAATACATAACGTTTTATGTCTTAGTAACTAACGGCACTTTTTCTTTAAATTCTAACAACGTAATAACATTGTAAGTTAATAAATATATATAAATATATGTATACATACACATAACATTGAGTTGAAAATTTAACATAAATGCCCATTTCACATTATAGACTATCAAGGTCAAGTCGTATAAATTTCTAAGATATAAAACAATATCAGTATATGTTTAAATTTCGGTGAGACTTTCGATATAGCCGCTGCCAAAGATGTCACCTTTTAATTTATGATCATTGGGTGTAATCGTAGCCAATTAATATATATAAGTTATGATTAGCAAGAGTTGCCGCCATCGCAGAAATGAGAACGGCTTTTTTCTTAATCAAAATTTTCGTGATCTACGGGTGATCCCGTTACGTCTTACGATAAAAATAAAAAGGAAATAAAGTTAAATGGGACAAAACGGAAAATAAGAAAAATGGTAAAACAATATATTTTTTAAGAGAAATGAATCGATTTCAATAAAAGTGTATCGAACTAAAAAGAAAATGTAATAAAAACAATTTTGAGTTTTGATAGTATCATTTCACCCAGCTTCGTTCATATTGAAGCTGTGATCGCTAATGGAATTAAAGTTGTAAAAGGGACGAGGAAAAACAAAATCGAAAGCAAAAAACCGGGAGAGTTCGAAGTTGAGAACGGGACCAAAAATGAAATAGATCGTGGGGCCTAAATTAGAATCAAGATCATGCCCGGAACGAGAATAAGAAGAGATCGACATAGTTAGCAAAACCAGGACCGAACACAGGAACAAAATTGGAATCGACTTAAATAGAGACTGGAATAGGGATCGAGAGAAGCACCTCGATCAGAGTCAAGAAACAGAACAACAGCATAAGAACAGGATCCGGATTTGAATTGAGAACGGGATAGCGATCAGGTTTATGATAAGATCGTAGACGGTTAATAAATAAGATGAAAGAATTTATTCTGTGTACGTTGGCTGTCGCGGGCGGCAGCTAGTCTATATAGATAAAGATAAAAGTCCTGGCAGACTGACTCACTGTCTTATGATCGCCCGACCAAATCCCTTGCATCTAGAAAGCTTAAATTTTGCACAGTCCCTTTAAGATGTAGATGGAATATGAAGAAGGAAATTCCGAAATTCAATACCTAAAATGGTAAATTGGGTATTAAATTTTTGCGTATAGAATAGACATATCAACTTGAAACTTCGTAAAAGTACTTCTAAAAACAAATAAGTAAATCTGTATTTCGATAGTTCCTTAAATCAACTCCTTAGGAGTCATTTAAAAATAGAAAGTAAACCTAAGAATCGATGCGTAAGTGACACAAAAAATCTTTGGAACGAGCCACTTACTAACTATAATAAAAAAAAAATTAAATTTTAGAAATTGAACCTTTTGCCAACATTTTTAAGTATGTTGCATTTATCTGTCATTTTTTTTACAAGTTGGTGGGAAAAAGAAAACAGTTAATCTAAAGTTAACACGAGAAACGCGAGAAAATTTTCGTGCAATGATTTTCTATAACATCCGTTGTTACTTATGCCAACAATAAATTTATAACAGACTTCCATTGGCCTATCATGATGAAGCTCCATCCGTTGCTACTGTTTATAACTGGTTTAACGAGTTCAAACGTGATCACACTAATCTGACTGACGATCTCCGTGAGGGAATTCTTTCTACGGCGACGACCAAACAGAACATCAGTGCTGTGCGACTCACGATAAAGACTGACAAAAGAGTGACCTACCAGCAGATTCGGAATAAGCTTATACACCAGTCTAAGTCAAGTGCACAAAATTCTTTTAACATTTAGTGTTCAGGTGGATACGTCTTAATTTTGACCGAAGCGCAAAAACTCCGTCGTGTTGGTTAGAGCTGGGAAATGATGCAAAGATTTGCCGGTGGTGACAGAAATACTTCATACGACACAGTTACAGGTGACGAAATCTGGATTCACTGTTATGATCCCGAAATTAAACCGAAACCAAAGACACTGTACTCAGTGGATGTTTCCTTTCAAGGAGTTGCTTACTAAAGTAAAAGTCAAGGTGTCAGAAAAAAAATAGTGGCCTCTTTTTTCGAAGATTTGAGTACAGTCACTGTAGACTGATACACTAGCAATTGTCTGCCTTTTGTTTTGGAAAAAGTTCGGAAAAAAACGACCTCGCAGTAGGATTCACCTTCATCATGACAACGCCTCACCACATACTGCCAGACAAACAATTAACTATTTGAGGAAGTTAGGTATAAAATACTGACTCATTCGCATCATAAGCCTGACCTCGCACCATACGATTTTTATTTATTTCATAAAATGAAAGAAAACCTTTGAGGAAGTGGTTTACGAACGTCGAGGAAGCAGGGCAGAGCAAGCATGTTAACGTCGAGGAAGCGACCTCTAAGTGCAAGTGGGCAAAGTGTTTCACTTAGTAGTTCTATTGAATGCAGGGAATTATTGACATTGATGGACACTATTTTGTAAAACAATAATAATGAAAATAATTTGCTAGTTTGTAAAGTTTTTTAATTTGTTAAGGATATAATTTCTTTCTTTCAAAATAAATTCAAAAAAAGGTCTATGCGATCTATTTAAGCATTTGTCACCGACTTCGTACTCGTATTTGCACTATTATACCGAACTGCTACACCGACTCTAAAAATTTCTTTATTGACAGAAAGTTACCCTATTCCTAAATAATAAAGCTTATATTTTATTTTAATGTTAGCATTTGCCTCGGCTTCGTACAAATTCGAACGATGATAAGTAGCGGTATCAGCAGGCTCGAGGGTCGGAACCGATACCGAAATTGAGAACGGGATCGGGGTCGAAATAGAGCATGTGATTAGGATTAGAATCATGAGCATGAGCGGGATGGAAACCTAAAACAATACTAGAACCAGAATCGATTTATTGATACCAAGATCGAATGTCCATGCGGACGAAGCCGCAGAGAAGTCAATTTTTTTTTATGTGAGTCAAGATAATCAATGAGAACACTTACCTTATCGATCATGTGGCGGTAGACGTAATCTAGTCGGAGGTGCCATTAATTTTCCAATGTAAATTTTTTAAAAATCAACACGTTTACTCTGGAGCGGTAATATCTTAAAGGCTAAGAATGTTGTCCCTCAAGCGAAAGGTACCAGGTTTGAACCGGACAATGGACGGATTAACCGATAAGTTTTTAAGTTGACTCAAATTAAGTTTTTCACTCCGTGGCTACGTGCCATGGACAACACGTCAAGCCGACAGTCCCCATCATTGCCATGGCATTGTTGACAGTATTCGATAGCAGCCCCCGGCCCGCCCTGGGCTAACATTTTGTTCCGAAGGCCCCCCAAATTTAATAAAAAGATAAACAATAAAACCATGCCTCAACAGTGCGGTCATTAAAACAAGTCAAAATATAATAACGTTTAGTCTATGAAGAGATGCTATGATAACTCTGAAGACAACGACAATATAGTCGTAAAATGATACACGTAAGTTTTCTTTTTCTTTTCTTTAAATAGTGTAAAGGAGGTCGAGTTTGGCTTAATAAATGATGAAATCTAAAAGGTCTAAAAGCTTTAAATATGAATAGATAGAACACTATTTGTGTTATGAAATCATATAAATGAAATTCATAAATCACATATGAATTAAATCTATATAATTCAGTATTATAACCGAAACTAATTATTAAACTTCCATAATTATGAAAATCGGATATTATCATATTATCAACTAACATTTTACGAGCATGAAAATATGACTCGTAATATTAAACGAGACTTATAATTACTAAGGTATTCGACGTTCATGCGAATCGGCATGCGTAGAGATACGATCAGAGCAGCGCGCGATGGCGCGCGATAGGCCGGGTGGCCGCTACCCGTCTTACCGGGCGCTATCTTCACAATCGATATCTCTGATAGCATGATAGTATTTTGTACCTCCGTCTCTCGCGTAGATTGATTGTTGGCAGTGATATAAATATTTGAACAGTTTTATCAGATCGTGATGTGCGTTTCATTGAAATGATATATTGAAAGTGTTTTCAATGTAACATAGACAAAAATTAAATACGTTTTGTTTCATTCTATAGCAATAAGTGCATGTGAAGTATTTGAGTTACGAACCGGTTTTTTATGTAGGGTTTGAGGGTCTAAATATCCAGATATATTCCAGGAAATAGACATATTTATTTCAAAAGAATAATTGTTAGACTTGTAATTAAGATTCTTAAAAGTAAATAAAATTAGAGTTGTTATAGATCACTTACATTATGATTTTAACATGCTAAAATTATGACCCTAACATGGTTAGCAGACAAATGCAAACTGCAGCAGCAAATAAAGGAAAGCCAATTTATATTGGTCAATCCAATCAAAAATTGTTATCGAAAAACTTACAAAACTATTTTTTCAAAATACTTTTCCATTGCTATATATTTTTTTTAAATACAACCATTTTTTGTGCTCATAAACTGTGTAGAATGTTGCAAGCTCCGTTCAAATTCGTTGATCTGCTTACTTGATATTTAAAAGTCATTAATTTTCTAGCCTTGTTCCATATCTTATGATTTTGAAAGAGAACACTGACAGTTTTCAGCTCAGGGAGCTTAAAACGATGAAAGTGATGTTTGTGCTTGAAGAACTCGAAAATGTAAGGAACAATATTTTTGAAATCGACGAACTTAAAAACAGCGGGAGGTTTTGGGAATGGCTCATAAGACCACCTATTGACCAAACCTTTTCTTTTTCTGTGAGAACATTTGTGAAAACATTTCGTATTCTCCCAGAGAAAAATCAAAACTACATTTCTGATAGCATGCCTCTACAATATAAAAAAAGTTCAAAACAATATAACTTGATATTTCTAAGTACAGGAAATGATCTATTAAAAAATACTTTGAAATGTTTGTCTGTGATTAGAGTATGCTTTAATATCACGACGCGCGACATTTACAAATCGGAATTGGTTTATTTTTAATCATAGAGGTAACATGTCTAAATACCCAAAAACGCTAAAACAAGGGATAGACAATTAATTTAACAGCAAGAAGAACCAGACAAAAATTCAATTACAGTGTTTAGATTTCTGAAAACTTGGTTTCTGATAAACATTAATGTTATTTTCTATTTTGTAATATTGCAAAGAGGAACTCAAACAAAATATTGAACTAAATTTAAATATCACCATAAAAATTAAAAATTTTAGTAACTATTTATTGCACAAAAATAATAAATATTTATGATATAATAATATTATAAGTTTATGCAAAGCGCAACAGGGTCGTTGCGCGGCCCGTTTAAGCGCGTGCGCAGCCGACGGGTCAACGCTTTGACAAGAGCGCGCTCGGGCGCCGCAAATGCCAAGGTTTCGCTAACTACCTAAACCCGGCCACGACGCAGCACCATTCATCACATACAGTTAAACGCATGCGTATATAGTGCGCGGCTTTGAATTATGAAAGTGAACGCTTTATTTATCACGTATTAAACTGTTGTATCGATCAAAATTAACTCCGTTCATAATAATTTATAGATTTAAGAATAATGTAAAAATAATGGAAAATGTACATAAACGATGTATGAATAAGCCACTACAGTTGCTTTGAGAATTACGTCTTACCAACTGATATCGATGGATTGAACTGGAAATGTCGAAAACTTGGTGTTCGAAGCCATATCTTTATTATATTGGTCGGGGAAAAGTTTTTTCGTATTTTATAAACAAAAAGTTGCAGTAACATCTCTTTGGTTGTGTTATTTATATCTGGTAAGTTTCGATACTAGTATGTAGATGAAATTAAAAAAAAAAAAGTAGAAACGGCGTCCCGTCATTTTTCTATTGTATTTCTGTCCACCAAAGTTAGTGAATCTAACGTAGAAATTCGATACATTTTTAAGTTTCATTATAAAAACAGACAAAGATGCGACACAAGTCACGAAGAAAAATTGTGACATTTTTGGACCTAATTCAGTGTCGGTAAGAGTAGCACAAAACTGGTTCAAGCGTTATCAGTCCGGTAACTATGATCTCAAAGATGAATCACGCTCTGGTCGACCTGTTACGGATGAAGTCGATACCATTTTGGAAAGAGTAGAGGAAGATCGGCATATTAGTTCTTACAACATGAATGAAGAGCTGGGAATCGACCATGAAACAGTTTTGACCCATTTGTAAAAAGCTGGACATACAAAAAGTTCGATATTTGGGTCCCACACGTGCTAACTGAAAGAAACCTAATGAATCCTGTACTTATTCGCAATTCTCTATTGAAAAGTAATGGAACCGAACCATTTTTGAAAACATTGATCACAGGTGATGAAAATTGGATTAAAATGACAAAAACGTGAGAAAAAGATCATGGTCAAAAACAAGCAAGCTTCACAAACTATAGTGAAACCCGAATTAACTCGCAATGAGTTGTTGCTAAGTGTACAGTGGGATTGAAAGGACATTACACATTATGAGCTTTTACCGCTGGTCAAGAAATCCATCAATTTGGATCTCTATTGCCAACAGCTAATGAGACTCAAGCAAGAAGTAGAGAATAAATGACCGGAATTGATCAGCAGAGAGGGTGTGGTTCTTCACCACGATTATGCCAGACCGCACATATATCTTTAGCCACTTATCAAATTTTAAGAGTTTGGTTGGGAAGCGTTAATGTATCCACCCTATAGCCCTGACCAACCTTCAGATTTTCACCTATTTCGATCTTTTCAAAATTCTTTCGGTAGTATTAGGTTAACATCAAAAGAGGGCTGTTAAAACTGCTTGTCGCATTTGTTTGATCAGAAATTCCAAAAGTTCTACAACAATGGGATTACGTCACTACCTATAAAATGTCAACAAGTTGTTTAACAAAATGATATATATATATATACACATATAATTACGCATATTTTATTAGAATCTATACAATATCCCCTTGTAATTTATGGGGTGTGAGTTATTTATCGCAGATTAGAGGAAAACCTAAAAAAAGTCTACAGTAAGTCTAAAGTAAAACTTATATATAAAAGAATACCTTATTTAAACGAAGAGTAAATACGAACCACATGCTATTACGATAGAACTATGTTGAGGACTACTTAGCTACGACACAAAAATAGGTCCGCACGACCAGTGACGTATCGCACTCTCGCAGAATATATAAGTAAAATAGCAGCTCCTGCGGTCGAAGGTACCGGTGGCTTACTCCCCATCAATCACATGTATTAATGATTTCTAAAAGCCGGTAACGCATTAATGGCCCCTCTGTAATTGCCAGTGACCATGGGCGATGGTGATCACCAGCTCTCAGGTTGGTAACGCACGTTTGTTTACGCGTTAAAATGCTATAATTTAATAAGATTCACATAATAAAAGTGATGGTGGTCAGTACATTTCTTTTAAATCAGTAAGTTACGGGTGTGTTCTATACTATAGGTGAATTGACCCTGTGGATTAGTTAACATTTGATCACAAATGAAACCCTATCACAAGCTTTATATCTTAGCGAGTTTGTTAAACCATAATTTAGGTTAGGTTCATGCTTAGAGTTTAAGCATGGCAGTCGTTAGCAGCTGAATATGTGTGCTGCATGGAAATCGGCAGCCAACAATTTAGGTGAATTCAGTTAAATGATTAATTTTAGTAAAATTTAATGTATTATAACAGAATAGTTAATATAACAGATTATATACAAAGCTGTGAAGATATATTATTTGATAAAAATTGTACTTCCTATCCTTAGTCATAACCAACATAAGAGTGTTTTGTTCTTCATTAGATGT